>OX155902.1:1801559-1959593 GCA_944588485.1 Phosphuga atrata | reverse complement strand
TAGTCTTGTCTGTCTAGTCTTGTCTGTCTAGTCTTGTCTGTCTAGTCTTGTCTGTCTAGTCTTGTCTGTCTAGTCTTGTCTGTCTAGTCTTGTCTGTCTAGTCTTGTCTGTCTAGTCTTGTCTGTCTAGTCTTGTATGTCTAGTCTTGTCTGTCTAGTCTTGTCTGTCTAGTCTTGTCTGTCTAGTCTTGTCTGTCTAGTCTTGTCTGTCTAGTCTTGTCTGTCTAGTCTTGTCTGTCTAGTCTTGTCTGTCTAGTCTTGTCTGTCTAGTCTTGTCTGTCTAGTCTTGTCTGTCTAGTCTTGTCTGTCTAGTCTTGTCTGTCTAGTCTTGTCTGTCTAGTCTTGTCTGTCTAGTCTTGTCTGTCTAGTCTTGTCTGTCTAGTCTTGTCTGTCTAGCCTTGTCTGTCTAGTCTTGTCTGTCTAGTCTTGTCTGTCTAGTCTTGTCTGTCTAGTCTTGTCTGTCTAGTCTTGTCTGTCTAGTCTTGTCTGTCTAGTCTTGTCTGTCTAGTCTTGTCTGTCTAGTCTTGTCTGTCTGGTCTTGTCTGTCTAGTCTTGTCTGTCTAGTCTTGTCTGTCTAGTCTTGTCTGTCTAGTCTTGTCTGTCTAGTCTTGTCTGTCTAGTCTTGTCTGTCTAGTCTTGTCTGTCTAGTCTTGTCTGTCTAGTCTTGTCTGTCTAGTCTTGTCTGTCTAGTCTTGTCTGTCTAGTCTTGTCTGTCTAGTCTTGTCTGTCTAGTCTTGTCTGTCTAGTCTTGTCTGTCTAGTCTTGTCTGTCTAGTCTTGTCTGTCTAGTCTTGTCTGTCTAGTCTTGTCTGTCTAGTCTTGTCTGTCTAGTCTTGTCTGTCTAATCTTGTCTGTCTAGTCTTGTCTGTCTAGTCTTGTCTGTCTAGTCTTGTCTGTCTAGTCTTGTCTGTCTAGTCTTGTCTGTCTAGTCTTTTCTGTCTAGTCTTGTCTGTCTAGTCTTGTCTGTCTAGTCTTGTCTGTCTAGTCTTGTCTGTCTAGTCTTGTCTGTCTAGTCCTGTCTGTCTAGTCTTGTCTGTCTAGTCTTGTCTGTCTAGTCTTGTCTGTCTAGTCTTGTCTGTCTGGTCTTGTCTGTCTGGTCTTGTCTGTCTAGTCCTGTCTGTCTAGTCTTGTCTGTCTAGTCTTGTCTGTCTAATCTTGTCTGTCCAGTCTTGTCTATCTAGTCTTGTCTGTCTAGTCTTGTCTGTCTAGTCTTGTCTGTCTAGTCTTGTCTGACTAGTCTTGTCTGTCTAGTCTTGTCTGTCTAGTCTTGTCTGTCTAGTCTTGTATGTCTAGTCTTGTCTGTCTAGTCTTGTCTGTCTAGTCTTGTCTGTCTAGTCTTGTCTGTCTAGTCTTGTCTGTCTAGTCTTGTCTGTCTAGTCTTATCTGTCTAGTCTTGTCTGTTTAGTCTTGTCTGTCTAGTCTTGTCTGTCTAGTCTTGTCTGTCTAGTCTTGTCTGTCTAGTCCTGTCTGTCTAGTCCTGTCTGTCTAGTCTTGTCTGTCTAGTCTTATCTGTCTAGTCTTGTCTGTCTAGTATTGTCTGTCTAGTCTTGTATGTCTAGTCTTGTCTATCTAGGCTTGTCTGTCTAGTCTTGTCTGTCTAGTTTTGTCTGTCTAGTAATGTCTGTCTAGTCTTGTCTGTCTAATCTTGTCTGATTAGTCTTGTCTGTCTAGTCTTGTCTGTCTAGTCCTGTCTGTCTAGTCTTGTCTATCTAGTCTTGTCTGTCTAGTCTTGTCTGACTAGTCTTGTCTGTCTAGTCTTGTCTGTCTAGTCTTGTCTGTCTAGTCTTGTCTGTCTAGTCTTGTCTGTCTAATCTTGTCTGATTAGTCTTGTCTGTCTAGTCTTGTCTGTCTAGTCCTGTCTGTCTAGTCTTGTCTATCTAGTCTTGTCTGTCTAGTCTTGTCTGTCTTGTCTGTCTAGTCTTGTCTGTCTAGTCTTGTCTGTCTAGTCTTGTCTGTCTAGTCTTGTCTGTCTAGTCTTGTCTGTCTAGTCTTGTCTGTCTAGTCTTGTCTGTCTAGTCTTGTCTGTCTAGTCTTGTCTGTCTAGTCTTGTCTGTCTAGTCTTGTCTGTCTAGTCTTGTCTGTCTAGTCTTGTCTGTCTAGTCTTGTCTGTCTAGTCTTGTCTGTCTAGTCTTGTCTGTCTAGTCTTGTCTGTCTAGTCTTGTCTGTCTAGTCTTGTCTGTCTAGTCTTGTCTGTCTAGTCTTGTCTGTCTAGTCTTGTCTGTCTAGTCTTGTCTGTCTAGTCTTGTCTGTCTAGTCTTGTCTGTCTAGTCTTGTCTGTCTAGTCTTGTCTGTCTAGTCTTGTCTGTCTAGTCTTGTCTGTCTAGTCTTGTCTGTCTAGTCTTGTCTGTCTAGTCTTGTCTGTCTAGTCTTGTCTGTCTAGTCTTGTCTGTCTAGTCTTGTCTGTCTAGTCTTGTCTGTCTAGTCTTGTCTGTCTAGTCTTGTCTGTCTAGTCTTGTCTGTCTAGTCTTGTCTGTCTAGTCTTGTCTGTCTAGTCTTGTCTGTCTAGTCTTGTCTGTCTAGTCTTGTCTGTCTAGTCTTGTCTGTCTAGTCTTGTCTGTCTAGTCTTGTCTGTCTAGTCTTGTCTGTCTAGTCTTGTCTGTCTAGTCTTGTCTGTCTAGTCTTGTCTGTCTAGTCTTGTCTGTCTAGTCTTGTCTGTCTAGTCTTGTCTGTCTAGTCTTGTCTGTCTAGTCTTGTCTGTCTAGTCTTGTCTGTCTAGTCTTGTCTGTCTAGTCTTGTCTGTCTAGTCTTGTCTGTCTAGTCATGTCTGTCTAGTCTTAGTCTTGTCTGTCTAGTCCTGTCTGTCTAGTCTTGTCTGTCTAGTCTTGTCTGTCTAGTCTTGTCTGTCTAGTCTTGTCTGTCTAGTCTTGTCTGTCTAGTCTTGTCTGTCTAGTCTTAGTCTTGTCTGTCTAGTCCTGTCTGTCTAGTCTTGTCTGTCTAGTCTTGTCTGTCTAGTCTTGTCTGTCTAGTCTTGTCTGTCTAGTCTTGTCTGTCTAGTCTTGTCTGTCTAGTCTTGTCTGTCTAGTCTTGTCTGTCTAGTCTTGTCTGTCTAGTCTTGTCTGTCTAGTCTTGTCTGTCTAGTCTTGTCTGTCTAGTCTTGTCTGTCTAGTCTTGTAAGCCTAGTCTTGTCTGTCTAGTCTTGTCTGTCTAGTCTTGTCTGTCTAGTCTTGTCTGTCTAGTCTTGTCTGTCTAGTCTTGTCTGTCTAGTCTTGTCTGTCTAGTCTTGTCTGTCTAGTCTTGTCTGTCTAGTCTTGTCTGTCTAGTCTTGTCTGTCTAGTCTTGTCTGTCTAGTCTTGTCTGTCTAGTCTTGTCTGTCTAGTCTTGTCTGTCTAGTCTTGTCTGTCTAGTCTTGTCTGTCTAGTCTTGTCTGTCTAGTCTTGTCTGTCTAGTCTTGTCTGTCTAGCCTTGTCTGTCTAGTCTTGTCTGTCTAGTCTTGTCTGTCTAGTCTTGTCTGTCTAGTCTTGTCTGTCTAGTCTTGTCTGTCTAGTCTTGTCTGTCTAGTCTTGTCTGTCTAGTCTTGTCTGTCTAGTCTTGTCTGTCTAGTCTTGTCTGTCTGGTCTTGTCTGTCTAGTCTTGTCTGTCTAGTCTTGTCTGTCTAGTCTTGTCTGTCTAGTCTTGTCTGTCTAGTCTTGTCTGTCTAGTCTTGTCTGTCTAGTCTTGTCTGTCTAGTCTTGTCTGTCTAGTCTTGTCTGTCTAGTCTTGTCTGTCTAGTCTTGTCTGTCTAGTCTTGTCTGTCTAGTCTTGTCTGTCTAGTCTTGTCTGTCTAGTCTTGTCTGTCTAGTCTTGTCTGTCTAGTCTTGTCTGTCTAATCTTGTCTGTCTAGTCTTGTCTGTCTAGTCTTGTCTGTCTAGTCTTGTCTGTCTAGTCTTGTCTGTCTAGTCTTGTCTGTCTAGTCTTTTCTGTCTAGTCTTGTCTGTCTAGTCTTGTCTGTCTAGTCTTGTCTGTCTAGTCTTGTCTGTCTAGTCCTGTCTGTCTAGTCTTGTCTGTCTAGTCTTGTCTGTCTAGTCTTGTCTGTCTAGTCTTGTCTGTCTGGTCTTGTCTGTCTGGTCTTGTCTGTCTAGTCCTGTCTGTCTAGTCTTGTCTGTCTAGTCTTGTCTGTCTAGTCTTGTCTGTCCAGTCTTGTCTATCTAGTCTTGTCTGTCTAGTCTTGTCTGTCTAGTCTTGTCTGTCTAGTCTTGTCTGTCTGGTCTTGTCTGTCTGGTCTTGTCTGTCTAGTCCTGTCTGTCTAGTCTTGTCTGTCTAGTCTTGTCTGTCTAGTCTTGTCTGTCTAGTCTTGTCTGTCTAGTCTTGTCTGTCTAGTCTTGTCTGTCTAGTCTTGTCTGTCTAGTCTTGTCTGTCTAGTCTTGTCTGTCTAGTCTTGTCTGTCTAGTCTTGTCTGTCTAGTCTTGTCTGTCTAGTCTTGTCTGTCTAGTCTTGTCTGTCTAGTCTTGTCTGTCTAGTCTTGTCTGTCTAGTCTTGTCTGTCTAGTCTTGTCTTGTCTGTCTAGTCTTGTCTGTCTAGTCTTGTCTGTCTAGTCTTGTCTGTCTAGTCTTGTCTGTCTAGTCTTGTCTGTCTAGTCTTGTCTGTCTAGTCTTGTCTGTCTAGTCTTGTCTGTCTAGTCTTGTCTGTCTAGTCTTGTCTGTCTAGTCTTATCTGTCTAGTCTTGTCTGTCTAGTCTTGTCTGTCTAGTCTTGTCTGTCTAGTCTTGTCTGTCTAGTCTTGTCTGTCTAGTCTTGTCTGTCTAGTCTTGTCTGTCTAGTCTTGTCTGTCTAGTCTTGTCTGTCTAGTCTTGTCTGTCTAGTCTTGTCTGACTAGTCTTGTCTGACTAGTCTTGTCTGTCTAGTCTTGTCTGTCTAGTCTTGTCTGTCTAGTCTTGTCTGTCTAGTCTTGTCTGTCTAGTCTTGTCTGTCTAGTCTTGTCTGTCTAGTCTTGTCGGTCTAGTCTTGTCTGTCTAGTCTTGTCTGTCTAGTCTTGTCTGTCTAGTCTTGTCTGTCTAGTCTTGTCTGTCTAGTCTTGTCTGTCTAGTCTTATCTGTCTAGTCTTGTCTGTCTAGTCTTGTCTGTCTAGTCTTGTCTGTCTAGTCTTGTCTGTCTAGTCTTGTCTGTCTAGTCTTGTCTGTCTAGTCTTGTCTGTCTAGTCTTGTCTGTCTAGTCTTGTCTGTCTAGTCTTGTCTGTCTAGTCTTGTCTGTCTAGTCTTGTCTGTCTAGTCTTGTCTGTCTAGTCTTGTCTGACTAGTCTTGTCTGTCTAGTCTTGTCTGTCTAGTCTTGTCTGTCTAGTCTTGTCTGTCTAGTCTTGTCTGTCTGGTCTTGTCTGTCTAGTCTTGTCTGTCTAGTCTTGTCTGTCTAGTCTTGTCTGTCTAGTCTTGTCTGTCTAGTCTTGTCTGTCTAGTCTTGTCTGTCTAGTCTTGTCTGTCTAGTCTTGTCTGTCTAGTCTTGTCTGTCTAGTCTTGTCTGTCTAGTCTTGTCTGTCTAGTCTTGTCTGTCTAGTCTTTTCTGTCTAGTCTTATCTGTCTAGTCTTATCTGTGCAGTCTTGTCTGTTCAATCTTGTCTGTCCAATCTTGTGTGTCTAGTCTTGTCTGTTATTCGCCTATAAAGAAAGCCTTAAAAGCCTATAGTTTTGCTGTTGTTATTTTGAGAAATTTGAAAGTAAATGTTAACAAGAAGTATTGATTGCTTTTCCCAAAGAATCTGATGTTAAATTCGAAGGTAAATATTGATCCTTTGTCCAAATAGTTTTTGTGTTTAGTCTTCACCGTGTCAAATCTACAAAAGCACGGGATTTAATTGAACAATATCAGTTGAACACTTCCTCTCCGTGCGTTTAGGAAATCGATATTTGATTTGAAAACAATTAAATATTATTTCGTCTTCAAATATTGAACATTATTGAATATTGAAATATTGAATATTATTCTTGTGGAAGTGGAATAACAAAGTTTTATGAGAAAATAAATAAAGGAAATAGAAATAGTTTAGGGTTTATGTTTTTCATTTAACAATAAATGGAAAAAGAATTTTGTTTAATTTTGAATTTAAAAAAGATTTTTGTTTGAAGATTTATATTCATACTGAAGTGTATAATAATAATTATAACCGGTACTTGCGCATTAACGCCACCACCGCGACATTTTTAAATGCCGCCAATCTACACCTAAAATTTTTATGATAAATCATAAAATAAAACATTTTATTTAAAATTAAGACATTTTTAAAACTCAAAATACTTTATTTTTTAACCCCGGTTATATTAAGGATCTCACAGACCGGCGCGAAAGTTTCGTTGCCGCGACCGCTGCGATATCGCGGTGGACCGGTTGATACGGCGGCTTATGTACATGTTCAGACCAACAAGCGCGATTTTCGGCGCTTGTTGGTCTGAACATGTACATAAGCCGCCGTATCACTCGGTCCGTCGCGATATCTCAGCGATCGCGGCAACGAAACTTTCGCGCCGGTCTGTGAGATCCTTTAGGTTCTCCCCCGCGAAGCGCATGAATAAATCAAGACAACATACGCGCGGTAGTGCGAACTCTTGATCCAATATATAGCGGTGGTGACGTTAATACGTAAGTACCTAATAATCGTTATTGTCACCAAAAGGAACAAATGGTTATCGACCATAAGTTCTTTCGGTAGTTACGTATTAACGCCACCAAAGCGAGAGGTTGCGCTACCGTTCGATATGTGGTTTAGATTTATCTGCTGCGTTATAACCTAATCTAACCATCAATGCAATGGTGGCGATAGTACGTAAGTAAGAGATAGTAACGGAAGTAAGAAACAGTACGTAAGAATGCTGCGGTGTCGATAGTACGTAAGTACCGGCCTTTCTGCCACTGAAGTGTAGTTGTGTCTGCTCTAATATAATCTAATCTAACCCTTATCCAATATTTTTTCTTATTTCGGATCGAGAGGTAGCGCTAACCTAATCTAACCATCAATGCGATGGTGGCGATAGTACGTAAGTAAGAGATAGTACGTAAGAATGCTGAGGTGGCGATAGTATGTAAGTACCGGTGTTTCTACCACTGAAGTGTATATTAAATATTATTTCGCAAAATGTGAATAAAACAAATATGAGTAATATAGAAATTGACGTTGGGGTCGATAGCCTTTTGTCACATTGCTTTGTAACAATAGATATTATTATTTATAAAAATTATTATGAATGATTAGAAAATATTTTGCAATATGACCAAACATTGTAAAAGTTTTTGACAAAAGTAGAAATTGGCATGAGTTTAAAGTTTAGTTTCGGTGTTAATTATTTAAGCAAATCTTTCGGCAAAATGTGGACTAGACGGATGAAATCACTGTCATGCATCGCCGTTCAATTTCTGGGACAAAACGGCGAGCAAAAAATCGACACAGCGAGAATTGTAAAACACAATACACACACACACAAGTAATGATGGTGCAACTAATTGTAAGGTCATGGTCTCCTCCAGTGAGTGACCCCAAGAAACAGACGGAAGGAAGGAAGGTGGGGCAGCACGACGCTCGACGCGGCCATCTCCATGGGTTTTATATTATATACCTGGCACGATGAGATCGCTGTTGCATTTGACCGCGCGCGGACCTGGCGTTTACAGGTGGGAATAGCGTATGTACAGGTTATCTACGGTTAATTGTACTTACGGATTCGAACCCTCACATTACAAGGATATGTTTGTTAGTGATTAGACAATATTTTATAAACTTTATTTGTGTTTACTATTTATTGGTAAGTCAATTATTATAAATGTTTATCAAATCGTTCTTTCATAAAAATATCAATAAACCAGATTTTGCACCCTTAACCACCTGCCATACGTCTCAGGTGAGCAAATTACTGCTACTTTGGGTCTGAGAGACGTATGTCAGGTGGTTAAGTGTTAACAAAATAGCGTTGCAACTCTTATATGGTGATTACATTAATTAAGTCAATTGTTAGAAATGATTATCAACTCGGTCTTTCATTAAAGAAATTTATTAATATACCAGAATTATAACAAAATAGCGTTAAAACCTTTGCTTACATTAATTACAATCCACGTTTTTGTTTAAAATAATTTTTGTGAACTTTCTAAAATAAGTTTGCAACTTGGAGTTTCAAAGATTGATAAATACAGTTTTGTAAATATTTTGATTTGGGTTCCAAATTAGCAAGAGTTTCTTGTTAACCTGGATTGTACAGTCAATATGTTATGCAAAACGGAGATTAATCTGCGAATATATTAATTGAATCGCTTTATGTAAAAAGGGTTTTCAGTAACATTCTACTAATTTTCGTAAAACCATAAAAAAATTGTCTTCGCAGTTTTACAATGCGCATATTTCAATAAAATGTTTCAATAAGAAATCAATTTATTAAGATTAATTACTTCGCTTTGATTTAATTGTTTCGTGCAAAAAGGGCTTCGGTTTCACTTTTTCAGTAACAATTCAACAATTCAATTTTCTACCGAAAATTGAATTGTTACTGAAAAAGTGAAACCGACAACAAAACAATGTTTTTCTTTTTGAGGAATAAAGTTATATGTGTTGGTAAGCAATTTACCTTTACTGCTTATATTAGTAAGCAATCTCTACTCTTTAAAAAGATAAATAGCCTGTTAATTGTTTTCCGAAAATTAGTCCGTTTCTAGTCCAATTTTTATAATTTAAATTATAATTGAAACATTTTATTAAAACATTCGAATTGTAATTTTTTTTTTGTTGCAATAGGGGTAAACAGTACAGTGATTGGTCATTTTAGAAACCGAACAATGAAAACAATAAATTTCATGCTTGTATAAAATGAATTTACGAATTATTATAGTGCTAGTAATTGTAAAAAACGTCACTTTTCTATTTAAATAATAATTCGAATCAAAAATTAAAAATTTTATAGAAAATAAGAAGATAAATATTTGATTCATCAAAAAACATAGTTATCGATCATAGGAATGTAGTGATTGTCTAGTGGATTTACAGTGATTAGTCAACGTTTTATAATAAATAAAAGTAATTTGAAAATATGAAAAACTATTATGAACTAGTGATCACTCCAGTGATTAACACTCCAATGATCTAATAAAAGAAAGATATTTAATTATTGTTAAAAAAAACAATTCAAACATAAATTTATAATTTATGTTATGATTATTCATTTAATTGCCACCAATATTTTCTTGATCCTCAATCAACTCTATGATTTTTTTTCCGCCAATTTTCCGTTTTTCTTTTTGTTTGTCTTTTTCTTTTTTTTCAAATTGGTAAAACTACGTTATAGATAATCATACAAACTTAAAACAATTGGAACACAGCCTGAATATATAAATATATTCAACCGGAGCTTATATTTTCCGGAGCTATATAACAATTAGTGAGTCTTTTTAGGACTACCAAAGCAAATCTTACTTGAAATTTGTCAGTTATTTAATAGCGTCAGATATTTAAGGTGGACTGAAACCTTCGTGACACTCAACAAAAACCATAAATATAACATTGTTTTTAAGATGTCTTTCCATTAAGTTTGAAATTGCCGTGATCAATTTCATAAACATTTTGTGCCCCAAGAGGGGCTATTATGTTTTTCATTTTTGGACATACCATAAAATAAGTTCATCACCTTTGGAAACTCAAGTCGGATCTTTTAATATGTTTAAATATTTATTTTTTGATAAATAATCATATATTTCACTCAACCACTTTTTAATATAACTCTCACTTACACAAGAGCTGGCTTTAGTTGCTCTTTCTGGAAATCTTTCAATAAGAATTGGATTCCTTTAAAGAAAGGCTTTATACGACCCATTTCCTAGAAGATTGTTTACTTTACTCCAAAAACTCTTTGACAATGCTTGTATATTGATCTTTCTTCTAGGAAATCCTCTTCGTTGACAATCGATTATCCAACGTACTAGGTCCTCTTCTGCATTGCATCCTAATACAGGAGACGGACCTGTAGTAGATTTGATGAATGCATTATTAAGTCTAAATTGAATTGTTGGTTTGGAAATACCATACTTTTTTGAAGCTGTGCATTGTGACATCCCATTTTAAACTGCATTAATAGCATCTTGAATTTGATTATCCGTATATTGTTTTATAAAACTGGTAAACAAATGGCATATTTCACACGAGATTTGTTTTGGTAGTCCTAAAAAGGCTCAGTAATTGTTATAAAGCTCCGGAAAGGTTCAATATATTTATATATTCAGGCTGTATTCCGTTTGTTTTAAGATTGTACCTTATCTTACGTTTGCCATTTTATGTATATTAACACTCGCGTATTTAACCTAGAAATAAATAAATTAGTATTTTCACTAACTACAATAACAAATACATAAATAAATTCAAGTAAAATAGATTTTTCATTTTTAATTGCTTTAAAATTGTGTTCTGAATATTTTTCTTGTTCTCTTATTTGTAGGTTAAACACTCTAGGAATAACTGTCACATAGTTTTTTTAAAAAACGTCTCTTCTAACGTCAAAATACTAATTGGTCGGATGACCTATCACTATAAAAACTGTATATCGTGCGATATTTATTATCTTATCATATTTTTCACAGTCAGTACTTTATTTTTATTAAAAAACTTTTTATTTCGATAACTTAAACCTGTATTCATTTAGAAATGTCAAAAATCAGCACAAAAATCATTTTTAAATTATGAAAATATCTAGAAATAGTAAGGTTACTTTTTGTACATTTCTGTCTAAAATGACGTAAATCTACGACTGGTCATTTTATTAATGTATTTAATTAATAAAATGACCAGTCGTGACACATGAAACTTTAAGTTATAACAAAGTTATGGGTTGTATCCAATACAGAAAAGAATATAGAATTTTCTTCTGTTAATAAACAATTATGTCACCAAAAGATTGTCTTATAGTTATATAGTTTTCAAATTATGACCAATCACTACCTACTGACCAACAACTGCAATATTTACCCCTACCATTTGAAGTTTCTGTTGGAAATAAATTGATATTTTTCACCGAAATGTATAAGATTTAGGTGAAAAATCAAAATATTCCTGGATATCACATTTTCCTGAAATTAACTTTGTTTTTAATTAACTCTAATTACAATTATGAAAGTTATAAATTGAAATAGCATATAATAATATGATATCATATAAATATTGCATACATGCAACCATCATGCAACACGGGCACAACTAAACATAGACACAAAACCTCCAACCAGAGCAGAGATAAGCAAGGCCATTAAGGAACTAAAGGACGGGAAAAGTCCAGGCATCGACAACATCACATCTGAAATGATGAAAGCTAACTGCATGACCACGACCGAAATGCTGGCAAATCTGGGAATCCGAAACACTACCGAAAGAATGGAACAATGGCCTTCTGATAAAGCTCCCCAAAAAAGGAGATCTGTGCGATTGCAACAACTGGAGAGGCATAACACTATTAACAACTGCATCGAAAATACTCTGCAAAATACTCACCCGAATGAGCAAAGCAATTGAACCTACGTTGAGAGAAGAACAGGCTGGTTTCAGGCCGGGAAGATCCTGCGTACACCAAATCAATACGTTGCGGATTATAACAGAGCAAGCAGTAGAATGGCAAACCACGGTATTTCTATTATTCGTAGACTTTCAAAAAGCTTTTGATACTATTAAATGGGAAAGCATTTGGGCGGCTTTAGACCGGAGAGGCGTCCCACCCAAAATAGTATACATCATAAAAGCATCGTATGCGGACTACTCTTGGTACACGAAGGGAATCTCTCAGAAGCGGTCAAAGCGTCTGCTGGTGTCCGACAGGGTTGCTTGTTGTCCCCGCTTTTATTCCTAATAGTACTAGACGAGGTCATGACGAGCGTTACAATGCAGCCTCGAGAAATACGCTGGGGTCTATCAAGCAGGTTAGAAGATCTCGACTACGCCGATGATATCTGCCTCATGTCCCATACACTCACCGACATGATGGACAAAACAGCTAAGCTACAACAAGAAGCTGAAGAGATAGGCCTGCACATAAACACCAAAAAAACAGAGGATATGCGGATTGGCGCTACCACATAAAAGTAAACGGCGTAACAGTAAAAAGATGCCAACAGTTCTGCTACTTGGGCAACATCATAGCAGTGGATGAAGGGGCCGACCTAGACATCGCCAGAAGAATCAACAAAGCGAAGGGATCGTTCGCCCAACTGAATAACGTTTGGAGCTCTTCAATACTTTCCCGTAAAACGAAACTCAAACTATATAATAGTAACGTCAAATCCATCCTGTTTTACGGCAGTGAGACGTGGAAAGTAACTAAAAGCAGCACAAACAAACTGCAAGTTTTCGCAAACTGGTGTTTGAGACGGATCCTTAGAATCCGATGGCCTGAAGTGATTTCGAACCACGATCTGCTTCGTTCTACGAACCAACTTCCAGTAGACGTTGAAATAAAGAGAAGAAAGTGGAACTGGATTGGACACATCCTACGGCGCAATCCACAAAACATTGCAAAACAAGCATTGGACTGGCATCCCCAAGGCAGTAAGCGAAAGAGAGGAAGGCCAAAAACAACATGGCGACGCACAGTTGAAGCCGAAATCACCTCCACCGGCATATCGTGGAATGAGTTGAAAGTCGTGGCTCGAAATGGCGACAATTAGTAGAAGCCCTATGCCCCACTGGTGGTAACAGGAACTAAGAGGGATATAAATATTAAGTAGATTTTTCACGCACGGAAATGTAACAATAATTAGTATTATGTGACTAGGACAAAAAATAAATTTGTGTGCCTCGAATGTACATACTCGCCTAATAGTGCTACTTTTACTCCTAATTACTGTTTTGTTAACTGTTTACTGTTAATTACTTTTACTCCTAGACAACAATTCTTTCAAACAACTTTTATTAATAACAGGTCGGGATTATTGTTCTATAGCTGGGGTCGGCAAAGTGTGGTTCTTATGGTATGAGCTTTTGGCTCTTGAAAACTAAATTGAAACTAAAAATAATCACAAACAAAAGAAACAGAAATGTGCCTTCTCAGAAGTCTTACGACCGCCGCCGCCAAGTTCATAACTCACAGTCACAGCGAGGATCTCGGTTGTTTTTTTTAAACTGAATGGACTGAATCGTTTGAGTTTGACCCTAATGCAGCTGGTCTTCCAACTTGTCTTATTTGGCATGAAAATCCAGCAAACAACAAAACGTCTAATGTCGAGAGACATTTCGAAAATAAACATGCCGCATTTGCAAAGACTTCGGAAAAATGTTAAAATGACAAGTTCCGCTTTCAACTGTTGGATGCAGTCTACAAATAATACTAACTTGGCAAGCTTTGTCTTGAGTCACGAAATCGTCAAAAACGGAAAATAATTCACTGATAGTGAGTACAAAAACGTTGTATAAAGAGTAGTACACGCTATTAAGATTGCAAAGAATAACAAAACACCAGGTCCAGACGATATCTACGCAGAATATTTCAAGCAGATACAGTTGGAAAACAAACATAATTTTAAAACTATACAATAAGATCTGTGACACTGAATAACTTCCAAAGGAATGGCTAAAGTCCACGTTCATAATGCTTCCCAAAAGCATCCAAATGCAAAGATCATAGGCCAATCTCGCTAATGTGTCACACATTAAAAATATTCATACACATCATACACACCAGGCTGTTTAATAAACTTTAAGGACTAAGCGGAGGACACTGTTCGGATTTATGAGCGGCACCGGTACACGAGAAACTTACAACCTACACATTGCTACAAAACAGCTATGACCAAAAAAAGGACAGCTTCAACCACGAACGTTGAAGTTGTCCTTTTTTTGGTCATAGCTGTTTTGTAGCAATGTGTAAGTTGTAAGTTTCTCGTGTACCGGTGCCGCTCATAAATCCGAACTGGAATCGATGAGATTACAACCTACACATTGCTACAAAACAGCTATGACCAAAAAAAGGACAACTTCAACGTTCGTGGTTGAAGTTGTCGTTTTTTTGGTCATAGCTGTTTTGTAGCAATGTGTAGGTTGTAATCTCATCGATTATTTAAAAAGAGCCGATATAGATAAAACAGACGTAAGTATAATAAAACCTGTAATGCAACACTCGGCCAACGTCAGAATCAACAACCAATTGACGACAGAAGAAATCGAGATAGAAAGAGGGGTACGGCAAGGATGCATAATGTTCCATTGTTATTTCTTAGTTTACGAGTGCATTACAATAATTACGCAAATATTTTCGGACAATTTGCGAAAATATTTTATTAGGGTCGGTAATGTTATCCTCGAGCAGATTAAGAAATATTTATACTTTTAGTTTTACGATGGCATTACGGTGATTACCCAAATATTTTCAAAAGAATTTCCGAAAACATTTTATTAGGGTCAATGGTGTAATCCCCGGGAAGATTACGGCAAGTTGTTTTCCCGAGAATCGGTAATCACCAAAGCGACAAAGAGCCGAATATAGAAAAATAATCACCCCCTGATGAGGGACCAGTATACCTGGACATAACATAAATACCTGGACCCTCGAATAAACAAGACAGTCACGGTCCACACAGTCAGGCGCAAACAGTCAGCGAGTGACACTAGTTCAGTTCAGCCAGTTCAACCAGGCTCAGCCAGTTCAACCAGGCTCAGCCAGCAGTCAGTCAACCAGACCAGGCGAGTCCAGTTCAGAGAGTCCACCTCGACTCATTCCCTCAACGGTGTTTGTATCTCTTGTACATTTGTATTTATATATATATATATATATATATATATATATATATATATATATATATATATATATATATATATATATACATGACTGGTGCCATGTCGCTTCTATTCCCAGATTTTGCAAATTTGTTTTAGCTGTTATCGTTCTTCTCGGTGTATTGGGCTCTAATCTCGGGATCTTTTAGCTTTTTAACGTTGTACCTTCTGCTGGTGCTGTTTAATTGTTTGGGAAGGACTGCAACTTTAAGTCTTATTTCCCCCAGCAATAGGTGATGGTCGCTGTCAATGTCGGCTCCTCGCTTGTTCCTTACTTGAAGAAGCGAGCCTCGCTATGTTCGACTAATGGCTATATGGTCGATCTGGTTCTGGATTTTAATAGTTTGTACATATCTTCAGGGAAGTGTTATTTTAGGGTTTTAAGTAGTCCTAGATATCAGACCTTGTCGACTGATTTTTATGTATCTAGAAAAAGTGATTTGCAGTATTTTTTATCCTCCAGTGATGATATAATTTTGTTAATTAGTCTGTGGACCCGCTCCGTAGTGGTGTGTAGGATTCGAGGTAAAAACTTTTTTGGGTTTTTGCCACGAAATGACTAAATCAACATTTAAAAATTCTAAATTGAATCTAATTTTAACGAAATTTGAAAATTTTTCGTTGTATTTCACGAAATTAAGACAGTAACATCGTCAAAATATGATTAAAATTCCAAATACAATGATTGTTAAATTTCCTTGGAAACCGCACGCATCATCGACTGCGAATTTATCCCCAATCCGCACAATTCTCGCAATTGCTAAACGTATCGATAAACATGCAAATTTATCAAAACCTCTCTATGAACTTTAAACCGACCATAACAAGATTCGCGATAGAAAACCACAATAAACTTTACATTGTAACACATTAATAAATTCAAATTAAACGAACGATAATAAAATGATAAGACAGACACCCACAATGCTATAAATAATTTAAATTACAGCACAAATACACAACAATGTAATATGCAATAACCATAATAATATTTTAATATGTTTATTATTAAATGAGAGTTTATTCTTCTCATTTGGTCTTCTTTCAATAGTTTATATTCTTAGTTTAGACATACATAATTAGACTAGACATGATTGGAAAAAATGATTAAACAAACAAGACTAGACAGACAGGAATAGACAGAAAAGACTAAACAGACAGGCTAGACAGAGTACAAGACATCAGCGAAGTCCACGATGTCCACACCCTCCGGTAGCGTTAGTCTGAGAACTTCGTCGTGAAGGACATTCCATAGTGTCGGTCCCAGAACAGAGCCCTGTGGCTCCCCACTACAGACATCACGCTCCACTAATTTGATGTTTTCTTGGAGAACAACTTTCATGTTACTTAGATAAAAAAACTAGACAGACAAGACTAGACTGACAAGACTAGACAGACAAGACTAGACAGACAAGACTAAACAGACAAGACTAGACAGACAAGACTAGACAGACAAGACTAGACAGACAAAACTAGACAGACAAGACTAGACAGAAAAGACTAGACAGACAAGACTAGACAGACTAGACAGACAAGACTAGACAGACAAGACTAGACAGACAAGACTATACAGACAAGACTAGACAGACAACACTAGACAGACAAGACTAGACAGACAAGACTAGACAGACAAGACTCGACAGATAAGACTAGACAGACAAGACTAGACAGACAAGACTAGACAGACAAGACTAGACAGACAAGACTAGACAGACAAGACTAGACAGACAAAACTAGACAGACAAGACTAGACAGACAAGACTAAACAGACAAGACTAGACAGACAAGACTAGACAGACAAGACTAGACAGACAAAACTAGACAGAAAAGACTAGACAGAAAAGACTAGACAGACAAGACTAGACAGACAAGACTAGACAGACAAGACTAGACAGACAAGACTAGACAGACAAGACTAGACAGACAAGACTAGACAGACAAGACTAGAAAGACAAGACTAGACAGACAAGACTAGACAGACAAGACTAGACAGACAAGACTAGACAGACAAGACTAGACAGACAAGACTAGACAGACAAGACTAGACAGACAAGACTAGACAGACAAGACTAGACAGATAAGACTAGACAGACAAGACTAGACAGACAAGACTAGACAGACAAGACTATACAGACAACACTAGACAGACAAGTCTAGACAGACAAGACTAGACAGACAAGACTAGACAGACAAGACTAGACAGACAAGACTAGACAGACAAGACTAGACAGACAAGACTAGACAGACAAGACTAGACAGACAAGACTATACAGACAAGACTAGACAGACAAGACTATACAGACAAGACTATACAGACAAGACTAGACAGACAAGACTAGACAGACAAGACTAGACAGACAAGACTAGACAGACAAGACTAGACAGACAAGACTAGACAGACAAGACTAGACAGACAAGACTAGACAGACAAGACTAGACAGACAAGACTCGACAGATAAGACTAGACAGACAAGACTAGACAGACAAGACTAGACAGACAAGACTAGACAGACAAGACTAGACAGACAAGACTAGACAGACAAGACTAGACAGACAAGACTCGACAGATAAGACTAGACAGACAAGACTAGACAGACAAGACTAGACAGACAAGACTAGACAGACAAGACTAGACAGACAAGACTAGACAGACAAGACTAGACAGACAAGACTAGACAGACAAGACTAGACAGACAAGACTAGACAGACAAGACTAGACAGACAAGACTTGGCAGACAAGATTACACAGACAAGACCAAGCTGATAAGACAAGACAGACAAAACTAGACAGACAAGATCTGCAATTTTAAATAGACAAATTGTAAATATGAGATAGTTTTGTAATTCGTCCGCTATCTTCGTTTGTGATATCACGATGTCCCGGCCGGAGGAAATCTCGCAGAAATTATGGCGCAAAGCAAACTGGACGATTTGACCGGAAAGTTCGGCAAAGGGACCCACCGCTGCCCAGTATCGGGCTCAAGCTCCTCGCTCTAGGCGCAGCCGCGGCCTACGGAGTCCCACAGTTTATGTGCACAGTTGAAGGCGATCACAGAGCGATCATATTTAACAGGTTAGGCTGCGTCCATAAATAGATTCCATTTCCGTATTCCTTGGTTCCAATATCCGATTATCTATGACGTCAGATCCAGACCGAGGAAGATTGCCTCGCCAAAAGACTTGCAAATGGTCAATATCTCTCTCAGGGTCCTCTCCTGACCAGAGAGAATCCAACTGCCCAATATGTACCTACAATTGAGCCTTCACTACGCGAGAAAGTTGCTCAATCTGCAATGAAGTTCTCAAATCTGTAATTGCTTAATTCAATGCTGCTCAGCTAATCACACAAAGACAACAGGTTTGGTTGTTAGTGCGTCGTGAGTTGGTGTAGCGGGCGCTGGACTTCAACATTATTATAGATGATGTCTCGATCACCGAGTTGCTCTTAGGGAGGGGGTACACGGCCGCTGTGGAAGCCAAGCAGATGGCGCAGCAAGAGGTCAAGAGGGCCGCCTTCATCGTGGAGAAGGCCAAGCAGGAGCGATAACCGAAGATCGTCCAGGGCGAGGGAGAGGCCATAAATGTTAGGGGAATCAATCAGCCCAAATCCGAGTTATATGAATTTGAGGAAGATTAGAGCTGCACAGAATATCTCCAGAACTATTGCCAATTCCTAAAAACAAATTGTATCTTAGCGGTAACAGCTTAATGTTGAACATCGGAAGACAAATCGGAAAAGTTTAAAAGAAAGAAGTGAGTTTTGATCTTAAATTGAAACCACCCCCAAGAACATAAAGCATTGTATAGACTGTCAGATTAATGAGGGGTTGGATGGGGAATCCTCCCCTTGCTAAAATAATTAAAAAAAAAATTATAGTAGACTTTATAAAGTGCTTTATAGAGTCTGTGATAGGCTTTGAAAGTTCATCACCAAGACTTTCGCTTCAGCACTTATTTTTTTTTTTTTTGGGGAAGGAGGGGAATATACCTTTACGTACGACCCCCGAGTCATCATGCCTCCAAAAGAGCCATCATGCCTCGAGGAGGAGTGTGGGACCTTGATATTAGGTCCTCACCGGTCCTACGCACAACCCCCCCCCCCCCCTTTTTTTTTTCGCCTGAGAGCGGAACCGCCCGAGCATTACTTCATTTTGTTCCCTATGTACCGGCTCTGAGGTATTGATCAGTTGATCCGCCACCACTCAATTGTCTTTTCAATTAGCTTCCGTGTTTGTTTCACTATATTTGAGTTTATAAATTTCACTACTATTAAGTTAATGTCTGACCACGATTCAGCTTCGAGTAGAGAGAGATATCAATATAAAATATGTCTAACATAAGGCGCACAAATAGCATTAGTATATAAAGAACAGTTTAACTTAAAGCGCACAAAATAACTAGTAGCATTGATATCTAACTAAAAAGTTAAGGTCTAGTTGTCCATACAAATTTTGCACGCTCGAGCAAAATCGAGCAAAAACGAGCGCCCGCATCGATCTTTTTCGTCAAGACTTCTCTTGTGAAAAGGCGGACAGCATCCCACTCTGCAGGGCCTCGCAGTAACGTTCTTCCGATATCTCGGCCGTTTCTGCATCTGCCTGTAGTTTGTTCCATAATTGTTCTCTCTGTGGACCAAGCTACGCAATTTGTGAGTGTGTGACAAGCATCGACTAATGCGTTGTCACAATGATGACACCCCGGCGCAATCTCCTTTTTAATGCGGTGTAAATATGACCCAAAACACCTATGAGTGCCTGCGTCATATAGTGATAAACCTCACCGTGTCTGCGCGAGTACCATAAATTGACATCTGGTATGATCTCACGTGTCCATTTGCCCTTTTGGTCCTCCTGCCACTCTCGCTGCCATGTCTCCAGAGTTATTTCCCGCTCTTCCTTCTTAACTTTGGCCTTGCGTATTGGTTCTTTATTTACTCTCATCTCTTTTTGTCGCTCGTGAAAGCGCTTCCTCTCACTCGCTAGAAGGTGCAAGGGAGGAATGCTGGTTAGCACTAAGACTTTAGAACTTAGGATGTGTCAACAAGACCTACGCTCTCATAACTGCTCACAGCCCGATCATCGAAGATAATCGCAAGAATCCAGACAGAGTCGAAAAGTTCTGGGAAGAGCTAGAAGATCAGATGTCTCGGATACCATAGAAGAACATCAAGGTGCTGGGTGACTTCAATGCGCGGATGGGGAAGGAGAGAAAATATCAGAAGCTAGTAGGAGAATATCGCGCACATAAACGTACCTACGTAATCATCTGGGAAGAAGAACCAGTTGATCAGTCCACAGTATTTCTACAAAGCACACATACAAGTTTTGATTGATTGGACTATTTAGATTGTAGACTGGTGGTGACTTCTTATATTACAATATTTTGTCGATTATATAGGTTTGGATTGTAATCAATTGTAATAAATTTTGACGAATTTTAACTAAGGTGGACCAATATAGATTTATTTCAACTAATTTGGAGGTCATTTGAAAACAATTTGGATCGTGTTGAACCAATTTGGATTGTGTTGAACCAATCTGGATCATTTTGAAACAATTTGTTTCATTTTGAACCAATTTGGATTAATTTAACTCTTTTTTCAAACTGCTTCAAAATAATCCAAAATGGTTGAAAATGTGGATCATTTAGAACCATTTTGGTTTATTTGGTATAAATTTGGATTGTTTTCATTCCCTATTCAAATTGCTTCAAAATAATCCAAAATGGTTCAAAATGATCCAAATTGCTTTAAAATGATCCAAATTGGTTCAAAATGATACAGCTTGGTTCAAAGCAGGAATGGCAAGAGAACTTTGTCAAGCCTTTACTCTACAGCTTATGTCAATGACTTTCAAGCATTTACCCAGGAAACAGAAAACAAGGCGATGCCCCAATCCTTTATTTCAGAGAATTACAAATAGACCAAATCGCCATTTCTACAATCTTGAGAAATCATGGATGTGGAAGTAGCAAGGGGAGCAGAACTAGAGTCTGATAGACACTACCTAACCAGAATTAAATTGAAGTTTTTACCAGCCAGGAAAAGAACAAGGAGACAAAATACCCCCTGATATGATTACGGGAAATTAGAATCCAATAATGCGGCAAGGGAAAGTTACAGAGAACACAGTCTTCTCACAAGAAATAGGAAACCCAATCATCTGAAATTCTTTTTTTATGAATTTTTTTATGAAAGTTACGATGATGTAATCGGAGACAAGATCCAAGGTGCCACTGGAAGTGCCGCTGAATTGGGTGAATTCCAGGCAGGCTTTCGGAAAGGGAGATCTTGCGCGGATCAAATCTTCAATCTGCGGAATATTGTATAGGACAATATGTTGGGACAGAATAAATATGTCGCCGTCTTTGTGGACTTCCGGAAGGCCTATGAGTTCATTGACCGAAAAGCCTTATTGGCAATTCTCGAGGAATTTGGAGTGGACAACAAGACGAGGAATCTAATTCAACAGACGATTAGCAATACTTTCTCCAAATTAAAGTTCCGGGGGGAGTTGTCAGAGCCTTTCGAAACCAAAATTGGCGTACGATAAGGCGACGGGCTATCAACTATATTATTCAACTGCGCCTTAGAAAAAAATATTCGAGAATGGACGAAGGGAACTTCGGATAAAGAGGCTTTCGGGTTAAGGAAAGGTAAAGAAAGTATAAGAACGGATTGTTTGGCATTCGCCGACGATGTTGTGATACTCACTACCGGTGTTGAAACAGCGATAAAAAGAACTGAAGAACTTCAGATGATTGGGCTTCCTATTTCTTGTGAGAAGACTGTGTTCATGACCAACATCAAAGACGCTCCTCTCCACTTGGAGTTGGGAGAAACCAAGATTAAGCGAGTTAATTGTTTTAAGTACTTGGAGAAAAATTACAGGACAATGGGTTGGATAAGGATGCCATCAAGGAGCGGGCGAAAGGAATGGAAATAGCTTATCAACTTACGAAGGATACATACAACAAAAGGTGTATTTCTTTTGGGGCTAAATTCCGACACCTAGGTGCTGTTGTTATACCTGAATGTCTGTATGCAGCAGAAACAACATACATGATTGGGAAGGGTGGCCCGGAAGACAAACGAAGGAAAATGCTCTGAAAAATCCTATGCCCAAATATCAAGGATGAAGAGAGGAGACTAAAACCTAACAAAAAACTATACCTGAAGACGGAAGGAATTGTAGCGCTAATGAGAAAAAGGAGAATACAGTTTTATGGGCACTTGGTGAGGATGGCACTTGTATAGGACTATTGCACTTATGAGCCATGCACTAAAAATCTTTCTAAAAATCATCCATAAAAGAATTTATCGAAAACTAGAAGAGGACATAAGTGATAGCCAATTTGGATTTAGAGAAGGGCTTGGAACAAGAGAAGCACTCTTCGGAATAAATATTCTTTTTCAAAGATGCCTAGACATAAATCAAGACCTGTTTGTGTGCTTCATCGATTTCCAAAAGGCTTTCGATAAAGTTCAGCATGACAAATTACAACAACTAATACTTAGAAAGAATTTAGACCGGAAAGACGTCAGGATAACTACCAACCTATATTGGGGACAAAGTGCAGTTGTAAAAATCGAAAATGAACTGACAGACGAAATAGAAATACGCCGCGGAGTTAGACAAGGCTGCATCCTATCCCCGCTATTATTCAACATATACAGTGAAGCTATATTTGAAGAAGCTTTGTTAGGAGAACCAATAGGTATAAACATAAACGGAGAGGTAATAAATAACATCAGATATGCCGACGATACGGTATTATTGGCAGGTAGCGAAGCAGAACTACAACACATACTCGAAAGAGTAAACCACCAATGTGAAGCTTATGGACTTCAAATGAATCTTTCAAAAACTAAGTGTATGGTAGTTTCTAAGGCACATAACCAACAAGTGCAACTAAATATCAACAATACCATAATTGAAAGAGTAGATTCCTACAAATATCTTGGAACCGTGCTAGACAAAACAAGCGACCAGGCAGGTGAGATACGAAGAAGGGCGGAGATAGCAAGATCAGCGTTTATGAAAATGAAAAAGTTTATTTGTAACAGAGACACCAATATAGAATTACGAATTAGAATACTACGCTGTTATGTGTTCTCTACCCTGCTATACGGAGTTGAAGCCTGGACCCTAAAGAAACCTGAACTAAAACGGTTGGAAGCGTTCGAGATGTGGTGTTATCGCAGAATGTTTAGAATATCCTGGAAAGATAAAGAGGCTTTCGGGTTAGGGAGAGGTAAAGAAAGTATAAGAACGGATTGTTTGGCATTCGCCGACGATGTTGTGATACTCACTACCGGTGTTGAAACAGCGATAAAAAGAACTGAAGAACTTCAGATGATTGGGCTTCCTATTTCTTGTGAGAAGACTGTGTTCATGACCAACATCAAAGACGCTCCTCTCCACTTGGAGTTGGGAGAAGCCAAGATAAAGCGAGTTAATTGTTTTAAGTACTTGGAGAAAAATTACAGGACAATGGGTTGGATAAGGATGCCATCAAGGAGCGGGCGAAAGGAATGGAAATAGCTTATCAACTTACGAAGGATACATACAACAAAAGGTGTATTTCTTTTGGGGCTAAATTCCGACACCTAGGTGCTGTTGTTAGACCTGAATGTCTGTATGCAGCAGATTCCTACAAATATCTTGGAACCGTGCTAGACAAAACAAGCGACCAGGCAGGTGAGATACGAAGAAGGGCGGAGATAGCAAGATCAGCGTTTATGAAAATGAAAAAGTTTATTTGTAACAGAGACACCAATATAGAATTACGAATTAGAATACTACGCTGTTATGTGTTCTCTACCCTGCTATACGGAGTTGAAGCCTGGACCCTAAAGAAACCTGAACTAAAACGGTTGGAAGCGTTCGAGATGTGGTGTTATCGCAGAATGTTTAGAATATCCTGGAAAGATAAAGTCACCAACAAACAGGTACTAGAAAAGGTAAAAAAGGAATGCGAAGTCGTGCTGACCATTAAGAAAAGGAAACCGGAGTATCTAGGCCATGTCATGAGAGGCCCCAAATATAGTCTTCTAAGACTTATTATGCAGGGAAAAATTAAAGGAACCAGGAGTATTGGTAGGCGTAGAGTATCCTGGCTGAAGAACCTGCGTGAGTGGTTCAGCTGTAGCAGCACGGAACTGTTCAGAGCAGCGGTGAACAGGATAAGAATAGTCATGATGATGTCCAACCTCCGGTAGGAGAAGGACTGCAAGAAGAAGGTGAGGATGAACAGTACCAGATTGACGAAGAGGATTTTGATTTCTTCAGGAAGAGGAAGACGGAACCGAAATGGTTTCGCGAAGTCAGATTTGACTTGGAGCGGATGGGGGTGAAAAAAGAGGACATGATGGACAGAGAGAGATTTAGGCGACTGATTAAGGAGTTTACAGGTTTCCAGGAGACAGGGGAATTGTCAGTGAGAAAATGAAGATCTTACACGGAGGAACAGAAGAAGGAAGTTGGAGAGAGGATGAGAGATATTGGCAGAGAGTGAGGACAAAACAATAATGTAAAAATTGTCAAACGTGGTCCATAATTGGCCGTAACGAAAAAAAAAATTAGTTAGTTTACAAAACATTTTCAAAAACTAAATGTAAAATTAGGTGGTAGGCCAGAAATAATTTGAAATATATTTAGCCTATTCCTTTCCCTTTGGGTAATTATTCTAATGTCCAACTAAGAGTTTTTGCTGTTCGTCCTTTGCGCCAAAATAATATATTTAGACTAATTTCTGATTTGCGCTTAATTGGCCATTAATATAAATTAAATGTCGCGTTCTGACTATTTATAAAGCGCGAACGAAAACTAAAATATCTTAAATTGAAATAGGCGAATGCACAGACAGTAAAACTAAATATAATTACTAGATTTATACACACAAGTTTTATATTACTCATAACATATTAATTATTTATATTACTCATAATATATAGTCTTGTTATCTAGATCATGTATTAAATATTGATGAAAATATTATCTAAATGACTGCATAATTATACAGGATTAAAATAAGTCAAACATAGATCAATGGACAGATAGATCAATATACAATAGTTAGATCAAGATAGATCAATATACAATAGGTAGATCAAGATAGATCAATATACAATAGGTAGATCAAGATAGATCAATAGACTAATATAGATCTAGTTATTATTATTAGCACCCTGAAGATGATTAAGGGGTGGAAAAACAACATTGCCAAGTGGACTAGAGGTCTAGCGGATGAGATCTCCGCACTCAGGTTGGTAAAGCTTTTTCTTAAAAAAAAGTTATTATTACAAAAACCCAATAACTAGGAGTAATGGTATGGAGTAAATGTAAATACGTATGCTAGATGTTTAGATATTTGAAGCAGTTAACTGCTGTATAAAAACCGTATAAGTAGAGTTTTAAGGAAAACTCTAGTTATCTAGATGAAATTATTATTATTACAAAATACTCGCAGTTTCTTCTTTAATCTAAACGCGAAATCCCCTCCGTTTTCTCTCCTCGTTATAATCCAAAAACCGTTCTAATTTAATCTACCCTGCATTTTTTCCAATTTACTTATTGAATATTGTACACAGAAAATGAGATAATAATATGTATTTAATCATTAAATGGCGGTGGCAGGCCATATAGCTTCCACACAACCTGGTAGTTAGCCAAATCTGATTGCGATAGCATAACGCAGCTAAACAATCGGCCGCGGGATAATCGGATCGCAGTTTGCCTCAGAATGCTCGCTTTCTTTTGCCACCAGTGAAACCGGTATTTTTTTCTTCTCTCCGTTTGACCGAAAAATAAAACAACGTTAAACGACGACAACCGTTTCAATCGTTTCAATTCAGCCTGGTCTTGTGTATGGTTTGGTTTCTCAATAATATGCATTCAGTTATATTTTATAGTAAAATTACACACAGAAAATGTAAAAGCACTAACAAAATTTGCGCAGAACTACCCATACAAGGAGAGTCTCGTTTCTACCACTACCAGGTTGTGTGGAAGCTATATAGCCTGCCACTGCCATTTAATGATTAAATAAATATTATCTCATTTTTTGTGTACAATATTTAATAAGTAAATTGGAAAAGATGCATTCAGTTATATTTTATAGTAAAATTACACACAGAAAATGTAAACGATCTCAAAACTAGACAAACTAAACTAATAAAATTTGCGCAGAACTTCCCACACAAGGAGAGTCTCGTTTCTGATCTCATCTTCAATCTTTGACTCTGACACGGGCAGCCGTAACATTTTCTTCATAAATTTGAACTGCTCGTTCTGGACAAGTTCGGGTTGCCCGGATTCAAATTTATGAAGAAAATGTTACGGCTGCCCGGAACGAGACTCTCGTGTCTAGCCCTAATCCAGACGAAACTAAACAAACAAAATCATATATAGATGTTACCGTGAAAGACCGAAATTTGTGGAATGTCGACTTTCACCGGTGAATGTCAACATTCACATAGTCGCTTGGTGTTTGTCAGAAATATTTGCTAAATACACTTATTTCTGACTTACTCCGGTGAATATCGACATTCACCATGCACTAATGGTGAATGTTGAACATGTCGGAGATTTATATTTTCTTCTCCGTAATTCAGTCGCTATAAAACGCGACGTAACTTTTTCGCCGATCCTTCTAAAAGGAGTGACCAATAATTTAAAACCCTCAGTACATTCTAAATGAGAAACGAAAATAATGGTAATAAAAAAATTGTGGTGGTGGCGGCAGATAGCAACCGTTTATAATAATAAGGGACTGGAAAAATTAAAGAGGGTATAAAGAGGAATTTAGAAGATATGGTAACGACAAACTTGATACTAGGAGGTGATTGGAATGTTAGGATAGGAGAAGCGCAGGTCAATACGGTGGATAAGACGGGTGATGTGATAAGAAGGAATTCTAAAGACAAAATTAAAAATGCAGAGGGAAATGTTTGGTTGGCGTGGGTGTTAGAGAACCAATGGGATATTTTGAATGGGTGTATTGAGGGCGACTGGGAGGGAGAATATACGTTTGTGGGTGCAATGGGTACTTCAGTTATTGACCTAATAATTACAAATGATGCGGCGAGACGGCAAATAAAACTGATGGAAATCGGAATAAGAAGTGAGTCGGATCATATGCCGGTAGTGGTGTCGTTGAAGCAGCAAAGGGAGAAAGATGTTAAGGCGGAGAAATGGGTGGCCAGATGGGATAAGGAGGCGACAGAAGAATACAGAAGGAAATTAGAAGAGGTAGAGTGGAACGCCATAGAGGATATAGACATGATGGCAAAGAAAATGGAATCTGCACTTGTGAAAAAGAAAATCAAAGAAGCGTTTCCAGGCCGAGCATGGTACGACGGGGAAGTGCGGAACGCAAAGCAAAGGTTTCGAGAAGCTATGAGAGAATGGAGAAAGGGAGAAGGGCTCAAAGTGCACGTGCTGGAAGCGAAAACAGAATTGCAAAAAATGGAGAAGTAGAAAAAGGAGCTTTGGGAGGAGAAGGAGAAGCAGCGGGTACGAGAAATCAAGAGCTGTGGAAATACGTGAGAGAGAATAGGAAAAGGAAGGAAAGATTACCCAAGAGCATTGCGATAGAAGAATGGCAAAACCACTTCAGGAGGATGCTAGGAGGGGTGGAGATGCGGTCAGAAAGAGATGATAGTTCAGGAGATCGACAGAGAAAGCAGGAAGAGCTCGCCGAGGATATCACCGTGACAGAGGTGGAGGATGTTATTGATTCCCTAAATCCAAGAAAAGCGGGAGGTTTGGATGGGCTCGGAAATGAAGCGAGGAAAGAAGCACCTGGAATCTGCAAGGAGAAGTTTACGGAGGAATTGAGAAGGATAGGGAGAGGAGACAAAAGGATACCAGTCAGCTGGAAAGTGGGGATAATTCAACCGGTGTTTAAGAGTGGAACGAGGGACGCGCTAGAAAATTATAGAGGTATAACTTTGATGAACTCCTCATACAAAATATTTGCTAAAATCTTGGATTGTCGCTTGAGGAAGGAAGTCAATGAAAGGAAGCTTTTGCCGGAAATACAAGCGGGGTTCAGAGAAGGAAGGAGCACGGTGGAACACCTGGTGACCTTAAGAGTCATCATAGACCAAGGAATAAGAAAGGGATGCCTGTTTGCTCTTTTCATTGATTTGAAAGCCGCATATGACTCGGTGAACAGAAGGAGACTGGACGAGTGTTTGTGCAAGCTAGGTATCTCAGAGAGGGTAAGAAGCAACATCAGGAATTTGTACGAGGAAACGGTCTGTAAGGTAGTAGCGAATGAATGGGAATCGGACTATTTTAAGGTGAGGAAGGGCCTGAGAGAAGGCTGCCCTTTGAGTCCCACGCTTTTCAATCTGTATGTGGCGGATATGGAAAAGGTTCTACAGGCCGGGCAAGCTGGAGGAGTGGTGATTGGGAAAAAGAAGGTGTGGAGCTTGGCATATGCGGATGACATGGTGGTATTTGCAAAGTCGGCTAGTGAGATGAAGGACGTGATTGAAAGGCTCTGTAGGTATTTCGAAAAGAGGGATTTAAGGGTGGATGTTGGTAAAACAAAATTGATTCGGTTTAAAAGGGGTGGGCGATATAAGAAAGAAAGGTTTGAATGGCAGGGTACTGAAATAGAGGAAGTTAGTAAATTTAAGTATTTGGGGTATGTCTTTGGGACTTAATACAGTAATAAAGAACACATAGAGTATGTTACAAAGAAGGCATGGGTGGCGGCGGGTCGTATCTGGGAGGTTAGGAAAAGGAGCTTTGATGGAAACTTTAGAGCAGCAGAGACCATATGGAAGGCATGTGTGCGAAGCGTGTTACTGTATGGATGCGAGGTCTGGGGAACGAAAGAGGAAGACAAGATCGAAAGGGTGCAGCTAAAGTTTAATAAGAAAGTTGAAACTTGATAGGTCGACGCCTGGTCACATTGTGCTTCAGAAAGTGAGTGCTTGTAAGGTGGCGGTAATAGCTGCGGAAAGAGTGATAAAGTTCGAGTATAGGGTGGATGGGTTAGGAGATGAAAGGATAATAAAGGAAATCTTTCGAGTAGTGAATGAAGAGGGGTTAAGTGGCAGAAGAGAGAGCGGTAGGGGGTTGAATAAAAGGAAACTGTATGAGAGAGGCGGGTTATCATCCGAGGGGTTGGAAACGGAAAAAAGTACGGGTGCTCAGTGGAAACGGATGCTAAAAGAGAGGTTATTAGAAGTGGACTTCCAAGAGCGCCAATCGAAAATAGAGGCTAGTAAATATCACCAAGGCTACAGTCAGATACAAGTGCACGGCCGTGTTCCTGGTTATTTGAGGACAAGTAAAGGGTCGGACGACCAGTCAGTGTTGGCGAGATTTAGGTGTGATAATGAAGAGCGTGGAAGGAGACATTGGATGAAGGAGGAAAGTAGAAGGTGTTTGGTGTGTGGGTTGAAGGAAGATATGTGGAGTCATTGGTTGGAAGAATGCACGATGGCGGAGTGGAATGACCAGAAGAGAAGGCGAGGAAAGGATTGGAGGGAGTGTATGGACGAGAGCGAGAAGGGACTGTCGTTTTTACACAGAGTGAAAACATGGAAAGAGCGGATGCGACGGGGTAGTTTTTTGAGTTTTTTTTTGTGAGCTTATGTCCAATGTACAGGTGTTGAAGTATAGGTTTATAGGGTGGTAAATTTTCTTTTTTCTTTTTAATGGGGTTTTAGTTTCACGACTTTTTTATTATTTTTTATTGTTTTATTTTGTATGTATATTTTGTAGAGAAATGTAAATTATTTTAATTATGCCAATAAAGGTTATTATTATTATTATTATTAAAAAATAAAAAAATTACTTAATTATGTGATTAAAATCTTATTTATTGCAACTGGTATAAAGCTGATTGACTCCCAGCAGAACAAAGGATTTGGCGGTAGAGAGCACCTCCATTTTGAACTCTCCACCAGTTTTCTCTCCTCCTTATAATCCAAAACCGTTCTAATTTAATCTACCCTGCATTTTTTCCAATTTACTTATTGAATATTGTATACAGAAAATGAGATAATAATATTTATTTAATCATTAAATGACGGTGGCAGGCCATATAGCACCCACACAACCTGGTAGAGCGTATCTGTGATTGTCGACATACACCGGTGAGGGTCATAATGTACCACAAAGTAATATTTGATCTTTTACCGACGTATTTAGCATGTGTTGACATTCACCGGTGAAAGTCGACATTCTCAAATTTCGGTCATTCACGGTAACACAGATACAAATCGGGTATAGTTTTGTGCTTGCAATATAACAAATAATCTAGTTATTATCTCCATCGTTCCAATTTTAACTGTCCGATATTATCTCTAATTCAAACAAGTCTGTTGATCTAGAATTATTTGTAAATTCTTTCGAGTGTGGGTGCAGTGCGGCCCAGAGCTAGTTAACCGCTCAACCCACTTTTTTCGTTTCCGAACGATCTGAAACAATATATATATATATATATATATATATATATATATATATATATATATATATATATATATATATATATATCGCTCGAAAAATCCACGCTGTTACAGTCGCAGCGTTTTCAATTCCTCCTCCACAGATCGCAGATAGTACTATATTACTACTGCTACTATTTCTGGCCATTCCATTTATACATTCTAAACATGCTATATACACTTAACACGCACTATAAATTACAATGAGACAAGCACGAGACTAGAAGTTTTGTTTTCTTTGCTTCAATGTTGTACATTTAAATTGTTTCAAAGTTGTAGTTCACTTTGATCAAATGAGACAAGCAAAAGATAACTAACTTCAGTTTAATATTAAGCTTTAACCAGTTACTTTAACCAGTAACTTTAAGCAGTTAAAATAGTTTTAGAATAAAATAATTAAGGAAACTATACTACGTTCTTTAATTCACAAATTGAATAATTACATAAATAAATATAATTATACAATTATACAAGTACGGTGTGGCTCCTGCATTTTACTGCTTTAAGAGAGACCATGATGTCACGAAAATGACATAACTTGATAAATGAAAATAATTATGAACATCCAGCCTTTATGCCTATTCTGCCCATCAGGTTATGGCATTTTCTTGTGACCTCGTGGTCTCTCATAGCAGTAAAGTGCAGGAGCCACACCGTACTAATAATTATATTTAATTTATGTTATTAGTCAATTTGCGAATTAAAGAACGTAGTTTCCTAAATTCTTTTCTTATAATATGAACATTCACATAGTAATTTTTTCCTAGTTTTTACAAAATATTTTTTGTCTGGTTTTGTGGTTTATTTTAGCCTCGTCAGGTCCTGCATGGTTATAGTTGATCTTCTCTGGTTATGGTTGGTTATTTTTATTTATTTATCGTATGGCTATCTAACACATTAGGATGTGAACCCTAAAATATAACACAATGGAGACCACGAGGTCACAAGAAAATGACATAACTTGATAAATTAAAATAATTATGAACATCCATAGACGCGCTTCTTGCCTTATTATAGAGGTATCACACTCCTTAACACATCATATAAAGTTCTGTCCAACATAATTAGGAACCGAATTCTCCAACTATTTCTTCTACATACGGTGTTAGTATGTAGAAGAAATAGTTGGAGAATACCAAAGTGGATTTAGAAGGAAACGATCAACAACAGACCAGCTATTTACGTTAAGACAACTGTTGGAAAAATGGTGAATTCCCACCAATAGAGATTTGCACAATCTATTCGTAGACTTTAAACAGGCGTATGATAGTATGATCCATATGATCCTTCAACGCATACTTTAATCATTCTCGTGAGTTTGCTGGGTATTCCAAGCTCTTCTAGTGCTGACCATAAGCTTGCTCTGAAGAGCTTGGAATACCCAGCAAATTCACGAGAATGATTAAAGCATGCGTTGAAGGATCATATGGTACAATTAAAATGGAGGGTCAATACAGCGAAATATTTTATATAACAACTGGCCTTAAACAAGGGGATGCACTGTCACCGGCTTTGTTTAACCTAGCCTTGGAGAAGGTGATAAGACGAACCGAACTAAGTATGAGCATCTTCGAAAATAGCGAACCCAGACTGATTCTAGCGTATGTAGATGATCTAGATGTTGTGGGAAGAAATACAATTCGCGTGAAGGAAGCCTTTATAAAACTCGAAAACGAGGCAAAAAAGATGGGATTGAAAGTCAACGAGGAGAAAACGAAGTATATGCATATGACACGAAACACTATATTAGACACGATATTACCATGGATGAGTACAACTTCGAGCACGTACAATCTTTTCGATAGCTTCGATGGCGGGTTAATATTCGGGACCTTCAAACCCTGGGGGTGCTCAACTGGGAAGAAGCCACTCAGGATCGGAGAGCTTGGAGGAGAATTATTGAGGCGGCCAACACCCACCCCGGGTTGTAGAGCCATCGATGGATGGACGTACGGCACTCGCTCAGCTCCATTTTTAGCAGTTTGAGTTATATTACAACTTGTACATGACGAAGGTGACAAATATCCATTGGCAGTTCCTCCTCTAATGAAGGGACGATAAGGTCGGACTACCTTGTCCAGGCCTTGTCCACGTCAATTGCAAATCAGCTTATTGCTCTCTGCAAGGAGGGTGGACTTCCACTGTCAAAATGGATAAGTAATCATTCCGATCTGCTCAAATCAGTCTTACCAGAGAACATCTCGTTAGATTCTACTCACTCATTTGAAGAATCAACTGTAAAAATTTCAACCACATGGCAACCTCGATCAGATCAGTTCAAGTTTGTTGCTACTTCTTCAACTGCATCAAAAATAACCAATCGAGCAATTTTCTCTGAGATGGCACAATTATTTGATCCGCTTGGGTTTTTATCACCGATCATCATCAGAGCAAAGAAGCTTCTTCAAGAGTTATGGTTGAAAAAACTAGACTGGGATGATACTCCAGCACCTCAGACTTGTAATCGGTGGAGGAAGTTCAGAGAAGATCTATCGGATTTGTCTCAAACCTCAATTCCACGTTGGTTACATCTCACTTCGGCAACTCGGGTTGAACTTCAGGGATTTTCTGATGCATCCTTACTAGCAATGGCAGCGACAGTTTATATGAAGGTTACTTCACTGGACATGAAACACAAATATATGTGGGCCGACTCTGTGGTTTCTCTCACCTGGATCAATAGTCATCCATCACGCTGGAAGGACTTCGTTCGGAATAGAGTCTCGTCCATTTAGGATTTAGTACCTCAAGGTCAATGGCGATTTGTTTCAGGAAAAGAGAATCCCGCTGACTGTGCGTCTCGTCTATTCTACCTATCAAGTTATGTCATTTTCTTGTGACCTCGTGGTCTTCTTAGCAGTAAAATGTAGGAGCAATTCAATTTGTCATTTGTCAGCAAGTCAATTTGTGAATTATGGAACATAAATTTAAACAAATTAAAGAACAGGATACACAACAGTATAGGAAAATAACACACTTTGAGAAGTTACAAACGAACATCGAAACTATTTATGTAATCTATCGACTTTGGGGTAGAGATTGCAATCCGGTGTCATATTCAAACCGGCCGGATCCGGCCGAACTTTCACCAATCCGGCCGGATCCGTATGTATCCGGCCGGATCCGTATATATCCGCCTGGATCCGGCCGGATCCGTATCCGAATTTCCACCAATCCGGCCGGATCCGTATGTATCCGGCTGGATCCGTATGTATCCGCCTGGATCCGGCCGGATCGATGGAATTAAATCTAACATAATAAACTTTTCTTAATCTACTGAGATCGCAACAATTAGGTATTTGAGCATGCTAGCATGCCTTATTCTTATATTTATGACAGACATCATGATGAATCTGTCTAATGAAATATAATATCTATTTAGTTTAATCAACCTACTATAAATACCGTTTTTGCATAAGGCGCACCTTAAAATTCAACCTACTTTTTGTGCGCGTATAACGCGGACCTATGTTTTAGATCTCAACCTCATCTTCATTGATCTGGCGCTGCCTTATTTTTCGAAATATTAGCAAAACGGTTTTAGATTTTCAAAATTTGGACTTTTTAGAAAAATTTGTGGTTTTTAGATTTCCAAAATTCCTCCAAATAATCACACAGTAAAGAAACTAGTGAGAGTCTACAAATGTTAATTTTGTAAAATCTCAACGCCTTTTGAAGCGCCTATTTATCAGTAGGTAGTCGATCTGATTTCTAATTGGTGTAGTAGAGTTATTTAGTTCACTGCGTGGGGCTTGCCAAGTATAAAGTCTTCGTTTGGGTAGATCGAAAAACGTGTTAGCAACTATCATCCCTGAGTCCTGACAAAACTCGTAGAGTCTGTAACCTCTCTCGTTGGAGCAACCAAGCCCAAAACTACCAACTATATCGGTGCGTTGTCCTTGCCCAATTTTGGCATTAAAATCTCCCAATATAATAATAACACTATCGCTCATTAAAGTCTTCATTGTGGAATCAATTAGCTCATATAAATTTTCCACTTCCATGTCATACCTCTTCTCAGCAGTTGGAGTATAAACCTGAATAAGATTTATATTGAATGGTTTGCAGGCCATTTGCAGTAAGCATATCCGGTTGGATATTGCTACAAAATTCTTGACAAATTTTGTGTATTCTGATGCAAGAAAGATGCCAACGCCACCTCGATGATTTAGGTCGTTGTCATCACTACCTGAGTAATATAGTGTGCCGTGCTCATGTTGGCATGATCCGCAGCCTGGCCAACGGTGTTCGCTTATACCCATTATGTGTATGTTCATTCTCTTCATCTCCTGAACCAAATTATCGAGCTTCCCAGCTTGAAACAGGGTTCTCACGTTCCATGTACAGATGCGCAACTTTGATTTCACTACTTAGAGCCGGGGGATTTTTAGCACCCCTTGCCCATTTAAGGGCTGCACGGGACTAGGGGCCGTCTTATTTATGTTTCTCGCCATAGTGGGTTCCTGGGAAAAGATGATCAAGCTGGTTTCCCGTTGCCTTCCTTGATTTAATTTCAGCCGCCCAATCTGGGAACAGACGCTGTTTGTAGCCGCCCATTCTGGGTCAGACGCTACTCGGTTCGTCATATCTGACTATTGGTTTAGCCTGCAGGTCGATGCAGTTGCCCGGGGTGTGGCACTGGGAGCCACAAGTAAGAATTGGTAGTCTTGTGAGATCCAGTCACCGCCTACTAACTTCCGCCATAGACGTTAGTTACGACCGTATTTGGTGAAAGGTACTACCTCTACAACACTAAACCTTACACCCCTCACATCTAGTCTGCACTAGGTTAATTGCTTTGTTTCATCTTTAGTTTCCTTGGGGAGCTAATCCCATAGCTACCTGAAGCACTCGGTCGTTTAGCATGTTATCTATCAGTCGGGCTGTTAGTTGGCAGGAGATTACACGCAAGAGCTTATATATTATGCCCTCTCTTCACAGTCTGTCGTAGGCCGCCGATAGGTCGATAAATACAACTGTGGTTTTAAGTTTTCTCTGAAATCCCGCTTCGATGTAGGTGATGAGTGATGGTAGGTAGGACCTGATCTGCGCAGCTTCGTTTTGGCCAAAAGCCTACTCGTTCGATCGGAATCGCTTCAAGTATTCTTGCGCTAATTCTGTTATACATAAGCCGTTCTGGTAGCTAGTAGGTCAAAATAGTACAGCTATTGGTCTATAACTCTTTGGACTGTCAGCTGGTTTGCGTGGTTTTAATATTGCGATTATCATCGATCGTTTCGACTATTTTGGGATGTTACCGGTTTGCATAATGTCTGTGAGTAGATTTGCCATCCAGATTTTTATGTACTTGCCACAGTTTATTAATTCTCAAACCTTGGAGCCTTTCCTGGCTTGGCATCTTTAACAGCGTTTGAAACTTCCTCGCATGTGTAAGGGTGTTCTGTTTCTGTTGCTTGAGCTTTTAAGGTTTTAAGTTCTCGTTTGGCTTCAAGTGTGCGTTCTTTGTCCTTGGGTGCTCTGGTCGCTATTATGTGTGAAGCGAAGGAGTTTGGGCTCACAATTGTATTTTGTCTTTGTATGGGGGCTCCATATGAGCAGCACACATTGCGAGAATGAACGAGAGTCGCTGGACGAGACGAGTTCTGGAGACCCAGAACTCAGCAGCGCTGGATGGACGAGATTCGTCGGTACGGAAGTCGAGACTGGATGAGACGGGCAAAAGATCGCCAAGAGTGGAAGAAGAAGCCTACATCCAAGATTGAATCACTAAAAGGCCATGATGATGATGATGATGATAGGAGTTCCGCTTCTTAGTTTCTTTAGTAGGGCCCACTTTTGTCTGCTAGATGTCTGGAAGTTTAAGCTTTCCACAGTTTCCGTCTACTTTTTCCGCCTCGCCGCGTCCAGGATGTGAACTGCTTCACAGCCTGGACGCGGCGAGCTCTCGTCCGCTACTTCCTGGTCCCCAGTTTCTAGAAATCTTGGCACAACTCTTCGCTGTTTTGGGACCATCCGGGAATGTATTCTTTACGGTAACCTCTTGGTATGCACTTTTTGGCACTACTTATAACGGCGCCAACAAATCTGGGGTAGGAGGTATCGAGCCTAGGCATAGAACTTTGTCAAAAATAATTGGTATTAGTGTAGACTAGATACTATAGTCTAAATAGACATTTGTGGCTAGTTAAAGTATATCATTTATACTATAAACAATTTGTCTATATAATATCGTTAGATGCGGTTTTATTGTGAAAATTTTGATGATGAAACCAGGACGATAGCCTTATTGGTTCCGAAAATATTTAGCAAAAAGTAGCTGGAGTTTGTGAAAAGACTGGTAAAATTGCAACAAATGTAAAATTTAGAAAATTTTTCAAGATCCTGGTCAAAAGTTTTTCTGCGATAACGCCGGAACGAATAAGGTTATCGTCCACGTTTTGGTATCAAAACTTCCACAAAGCTACATCTTAATATTTACATCTAATAAGCTATAGCTATAGCATCTTAATAGCTACATCTTAAGAACAGTAATTAGAATTAGTGCAGACTAGGTGGTATTGCCTAAACAGACATTTGTAGCTAGTTAAACTACATCGTTTAAACAAGCAATTTTTCTTTAGATGCGCTGTTATGTTGTGAAAATTTTGATGGTGAAACCAGGACGATAGCCTTATTGGTTCCGAAGATATTAAGCAACAACTGACTAGAGTTTGTGAAAAACCTACGAAAATTGCAACAAATGTATATTTTAGAAAATCTTTCAAAAAGTTTGTCTTTTTTGGCGATATCCTTGGAACCAGTAAGGCTATCATCCACGTTTTGGTATCAAAATTTCTGCAAGGAGAAAGAACGGGCTACCACAAGGTTTGGTGCTTGCCCTGCTCCTCGTTATCCTGTATATTTTGGACATGCCCGAAACAAGATCAAGAAAGTTTGGCTACGCTGATGACTTTTTGGTCGCAGTCTCTGTACTTCCATTGCTCACGATGGCTATTGTAAGCCTAGGCATTGTCTAGTTCCGCGGAAAAATTCATCCATTTGGCCTTTTTCCACCTTGGGCGATGGATGGGGCTAATTAGGGATGCCCCTTGTGTTCCTACCTCTATTATAATAGAACGATTTTGGCTGTGCGGGAAGTCGGGGAGAACGTTTCGTGTGGCTTCCATAGATTGGCCTCCACTGTCAGTTGAGGCAAAACATAAATCAGGGTTGTATTCGCGTTTCCACGGTGCTGATTTAAATGTGAAACGGTCCTTAGCCTCAAACACAAGGATTCATATTCTGCCTATTCATATTTCTCATATTCAGAATTCATATTCTGCCCATTTGACTATTGTGTTGCCATTTGGGTCGTAGTCTCTGCTCTTCCATTGCTCACGATGGCTATTGTAATCCCCCATGTATATAGCAGGATGGGAGAGTATTTAGATAACTGGCGGTTTGGCTGGCGGCTTATATGTGTTAGAGACGTGGATGTTTCCTATTTTTATGACAACGTTGTGGATTTGGTCGTCAGTGCATTACTTACATAGTCTGGTTGTCTGGTCTTGTCTGATCTTCTTTGGTCTTGTCTGGTCTTATCTGGCCTTCTCTAGTCGAGTCTGCTCTTGTCTGGTCTCGTCTGGTCTTATCTAGTTCTTGCCTGGTCCTGCCTAGTCTTGTCTGGTCTTGTGTGATCCTGCCTGGTATTGTTAGTCTTGTTTAGTCTCGTTTGGTCTTCTTTGGTCTCGTCTGGTCTTCTTTTACTTTGTTTACTCGTGCCTCGTCCTGTCTGGTCTTGCGTGATCATATCTGATCTTGTGTGGTTTTATCTGGTCTTGTCTGGCGTTGTCTGATATAATCTCGTCTTATATGGTCCTGTCTGGTCATGTGTGGTCTTGTCTTGTCTTGTATGGTCTTGTCGGGGTCTTGTCTGATCTTGCCTAGTTTTGTATGGGCTGATCCTAACTAGTCTATTCTTGCCTGTAGACCGTTTAGTTTTCTTTGTTTCGGTATTGTTGATGTAGTTTACTTTGTCAAATGAGACAAGACAAGGTATTTAATATAGTAATTGACTTGATAATTTATCTAATGTTAAACTCTAGTAGAATTATCGATGAATACTTAACGAGGTATGTGATTTTTCTTTTAAAAGATCACCAAAAATCGGTATGCAAAGATGTACATTTGGGCCGCAAAACTGTAGATTTGTGCAGCCGTTTTTCAAGCTTTGCCTTAAGGTAAACTTCCGAGCAAAACGGCTCTGGCGTCACTAACGCAGCGATACTGACGCGGCGACATAGCGATAGTATTATGCACTCTGATGCCATTCGAGCGCAGCGAGACTGACACAGAGCGTGTCAATGTCGTTGCGCTCGAATTGCGCCTCATACATTTCCGTAGTACATAATACTATCGCCGCGTCAGTATCGCTGCGTTAGTATGAGATGCCATTCGAACACAGCGACACTGACGCTAAGCGTGTCAATGTCGCTGCGCTCGAATTGCGTCTCATACATTTCCATATTATAGAACACTATCGTTATGTCGCGGCGGCTTTGACGCTGCGTTAGTGACGCCAGAGCCGCTTTGCTCGGAAGTCTACCTTTACACTTGCATACTAATCTAACAATATTGTAGTTACAATTACAAATTCCCAATCAATTTAAAATCTAACACTTCTCTCTATTAAACTAAATAATTCGCGCTATATATTAATAAGTTTCTGAAGACTAAAACTAAAAAAGCCTTTAATTTATTCTTTGCAATGTGCAACACGCCCTTAATTATTATTGTGGGTGGTTTTCGCTATCGCACGGGCAAATCCAGCGTTGTAGCAAACGGGCGTAAACATGAAATCGTGAATTTGAATGTTAATCAATTCCGCGAAATATAATTAACTGCTATCTCGTCTCATTGTCTCAACACCTCCTCCTTTGTCCATACGAATGCGCCTTGTGGAAATCAAAAGCCAGGTAGAAATATGAAATTACTATAACAAAACGCTTGGAATTAATAATCGCAACGAATATAATTGCACGTCATTTATGTTTGAAATTCTTTAAACATAGGAATTAAACAAATTCCTCGTGTTTTTAAATGTTCAAACAATATAAGAATTTGATTGATTACTCAATAAAACACCAAAACAACAACAAAAGGTTAAAAATTCCAAACAAAGAAAAATTTCAACGATTTATCATTAATTGTTTACACTTATTGGAACATTTACGACGCGGTTGTGGTGTAATTGCTGCGCGATTAATATGCAGGTGAAGACGCAACATAAATATGGGATCGTGTCGGGAATATTACACATCCAATTTACTCATTCGCAGACGAATAATTATAAAGAAAATCGGTCTGCAAATGAGTTTGTTTGTTTATTTAATTGTCTGACATGTAAATGTTACAAACAAAATTCCTTCCTGCAAGAGACTCATAAATCGTGGGCTATTTCGATGCGGAAGTAATTGTTGAATAATAAAATTTATATTTTGATTGGTAAATAATAAAACTTGTCAAGACTGAAAATTATAATTTTTTTGACATTGAATAGAATATTATTCTTTTTTAAATTATTAATCGTTTCATCATGAAGAAAATACAGTACAGTATAATCTCGATAATCCGACACATATTTTAGCTATATTTAGCTCTAAGTCCTCGCACTATACTAGTTCGTGTTTCTGTCTTTTCAGTCTTCTTATTTCAGCGTTGACGTAGTTGTGGAGACTTACTTTGGCTCCAAAGGAGCCTTTTGTGCCTATTATGGAGCCTGAAGGAGCCTAATTTTATAGCTTGTCCCGAATATACTTTAAAACCAAAATGACTTTAATCTCTTCATCTATTCATTCTGTATCCATTTATCTATTCATCATAAGGACAATACAAGTTTGTAGACTTCATGTGTTATTTATAGAGTTTCTGATTTTCTTCCTTATATATACATGTTGGTATTTCTGCGTAAATTCCTGTATTAATTATATACAACTAATAATATAATTATTGTTTTAATATCTATTTTTCCAAATAAATTAATTATCATCCAGTCTATATTTGGCAATCTACTAGAAATCTCGTTTAAAAAAAACCCATTTTAATAACTTTCAAATCTCGTTAACGTAATCTCACGCATCGATTTTTACGATTGTGCTTAGGTCACTGTTGATCAATTTATAATTAGAAACAAATTTCCGTCCGTCCGCGTTGTAATTGATAAATCGCAGATGATATTTATTAGAAGGGATCCGTCCAATGGAGCAGAATTACATAGAGAGCGGGGGCAATAATATCGATGGAATGGAATGAATACCGTTTTCGGTTCGTCTGCCCCATTGATCTTAGATCGTAGATCTGATACAATGGCAATTGTACCGTATTATTACCTCTGCTTTGAACGATATTAAATTCTATTGAAAATTATTCAAGAAGTGAATTAGATGAGATTACGTCTTGATTGGCAAAACAAAACCTATTTTCGAATGATTTATTATTTCTGCTTATTAAACTAAATAATTTGATAACTGTGTGATTATGTCTAAATTTTATTGAAAATTATTAAAGAAATGAATTAGATGAGATGACGTCTTGATTTGAAAAACAAAACCGATTTTCCAGTGATTTATTTTTTCTGCTTAATAGAGTCTAAATAAGTTGTTAACTAACTGTGTGATTATCTGAATCTAGTTAATCAAATTATATAGATTAACTAGGTTTGTTAGTCAATGTTTAATTGCCGAATTTTGAAAAAAAATCAGAAAGTCCAAGTTTTCTAGTTATACTTATTTGAATAAGAAAGTCTGAATAATACAAAAAGTTTGAATAATAAAAATAAGAAAGTTGAAGTAATTAACTAGTCTTGTCTATCTAGTCTTGTCTGTCTAGTCTTGTCTGTCTAGTCTTGTCTGTCTAGTCTAGTCTGTCTAGTCTTGTCTGTCTAGTCTTGTCTGTCTAGTCTTGTCTGTCTAGTCTTGTCTGTCTAGTCTTGTCTGTCTAGTCTTGTCTGTCTAGTCTTGTCTGTCTAGTCTTGTCTGTCTAGTCTTGTCTGTCTAGTCTTGTCTGTCTAGTCTTGTCTGTCTAGTCTTGTCTGTCTAGTCTTGTCTGTCTAGTCTTGTCTGTCTAGTCTTGTCTGTCTAGTCTTGTCTGTCTAGTCTTGTCTGTCTAGTCTTGTCTGTCTAGTCTTGTCTGTCTAGTCTTGTCTGTCTAGTCTTGTCTGTCTAGTCTTGTCTGTCTAGTCTTGTCTGTCTAGTCTTGTCTGTCTAGTCTTGTCTGTCTACTCTTGTCTGTCTAGTCTTGTCTGTCTAGTCTTGTCTGTCTAGTCTTGTCTGTCTAGTCTTGTCTGTCTTGTCTTGTCTGTCTAGTCTTGTCTGTCTAGTCTTGTCTGTCTAGTCTTGTCTGTCTAGTCTTGTCTGTCTAGTCTTGTCTGTCTAGTCTTGTCTGTCTAGTCTTGTCTGTCTAGTCTTGTCTGTCTAGTCTTGTCTGTCTAGTCTTGTCTGTCTAGTCTTGTCTGTCTAGTCTTGTCTGTCTAGTCTTGTCTGTCTAGTCTTGTCTGTCTAGTCTTGTCTGTCTAGTCTTGTCTGTCTAGTCTTGTCTGTCTAGTCTTGTCTGTCTAGTCTTGTCTGTCTAGTCTTGTCTGTCTAGTCTTGTCTGTCTAGTCTTGTCTGTCTAGTCTTGTCTGTCTAGTCTTGTCTGTCTAGTCTTGTCTGTCTAGTCTTGTCTGTCTAGTCTTGTCTGTCTAGTCTTGTCTGTCTAGTCTTGTCTGTCTAGTCTTGTCTGTCTAGTCTTGTCTGTCTAGTCTTGTCTGTCTAGTCTTGTCTGTCTAGTCTTGTCTGTCTAGTCTTGTCTGTCTAGTCTTGTCTGTCTAGTCTTGTCTGTCTAGTCTTGTCTGTCTAGTCTTGTCTGTCTAGTCTTGTCTGTCTAGTCTTGTCTGTCTAGTCTTGTCTGTCTAGTCTTGTCTGTCTAGTCTTGTCTGTCTAGTCTTGTCTGTCTAGTCTTGTCTGTCTAGTCTTGTCTGTCTAGTCTTGTCTGTCTAGTCTTGTCTGTCTAGTCTTGTCTGTCTAGTCTTGTCTGTCTAGTCTTGTCTGTCTAGTCTTGTCTGTCTAGTCTTGTCTGTCTAGTCTTGTCTGTCTAGTCTTGTCTGTCTAGTCTTGTCTGTCTAGTCTTGTCTGTCTAGTCTTGTCTGTCTAGTCTTGTCTGTCTAGTCTTGTCTGTCTAGTCTTGTATGTCTAGTCTTGTCTGTCTAGTCTTGTATGTCTAGTCTTTCTTGTCTGTCTAGTCTTGTCTGTCTAGTCTTGTCTGTCTAGTCTTGTCTGTCTAGTCTTGTATGTCTAGTCTTGTCTGTCTAGTCTTGTCTGTCTAGTCTTGTCTGTCTAGTCTTGTCTGTCTAGTCTTGTATGTCTAGTCTTGTCTGTCTAGTCTTGTCTGTCTAGTCTTGTCTGTCTAGTCTTGTCGGTCTAGTCTTGTCTGTCTAGTCTTGTCTGTCTAGTCTTGTCTGTCTAGTCTTGTCTGTCTAGTCTTGTCTGTCTAGTCTTGTCTGTCTAGTCTTGTCTGTCTAGTCTTGTCTGTCTAGTCTTGTCTGTCTAGTCTTGTCTGTCTAGTCTTGTCTGTCTAGTCTTGTCTGTCTAGTCTTGTCTGTCTAGTCTTGTCTGTCTATTCTTGTCTGTCAAGTCTTGTCTGTCTAGTCTTGTCTGTCTAGTCTTGTCTGTCTAGTCTTGTCTGTCTAGTCTTGTCTGTCTAGTCTTGTCTGTCTAGTCTTGTCTGTCTAGTCTTGTCTGTCTAGTCTTGTCTGTCTAGTCTTGTCTGTCTATTCTTGTCTGTCTAGTCTTGTCTGTCTAGTCTTGTCTGTCTAGTCTTGTCTGTCTAGTCTTGTCTGTCTAGTCTTGTCTGTCTAGTCTTGTCTGTCTATTCTTGTCTGTCTATTCTTGTCTGTCAAGTCTTGTCTGTCTAGTCTTGTCTGTCTAGTCTTGTCTGTCTAGTCTTGTCTGTCTAGTCTTGTCTGTCTAGTCTTGTCTGTCTAGTCTTGTCTGTCTAGTCTTGTCTGTCTAGTCTTGTCTGTCTAGTTTTGTCTGTCTAGTCTTGTCTGTCTAGTCTTGTCTGTCTAGTCTTGTCTGTCTAGTCTTGTCTGTCTAGTCTTGTCTGTCTATTCTTGTCTGTCTAGTCTTGTCTGTCTAGTCTTGTCTGTCTATTCTTGTCTGTCTATTCTTGTCTGTCTAGTCTTGTCTGTCTAGTCTTGTCTGTCTAGTCTTGTCTGTCTAGTCTTGTCTGTCTAGTCTTGTCTGTCTAGTCTTGTCTGTCTAGTCTTGTCTGTCTAGTCTTGTCTGTCTAGTCTTGTCTGTCTAGTCTTGTCTGTCTAGTCTTGTCTGTCTAGTCTTGTCTGTCTAGTCTTGTCTGTCTAGTCTTGTCTGTCTATTCTTGTCTGTCTAGTCTTGTCTGTCTAGTCTTGTCTGTCTATTCTTGTCTGTCTATTCTTGTCTGTCTAGTCTTGTCTGTCTAGTCTTGTCTGTCTAGTCTTGTCTGTCTAGTCTTGTCTGTCTAGTCTTGTCTGTCTAGTCTTGTCTGTCTAGTCTTGTCTGTCTAGTCTTGTCTGTCTAGTCTTGTCTGTCTAGTCTTGTCTGTCTAGTCTTGTCTGTCTAGTCTTGTCTGTCTAGTCTTGTCTGTCTAGTCTTGTCTGTCTAGTCTTGTCTGTCTAGTCTTGTCTGTCTAGTCTTGTCTGTCTAGTCTTGTCTGTCTAGTCTTGTCTGTCTAGTCTTGTCTGTCTAGTCTTGTCTGTCTAGTCTTGTCTGTCTAGTCTTGTCTGTCTAGTCTTGTCTGTCTAGTCTTGTCTGTCTAGTCTTGTCTGTCTAGTCTTGTCTGTCTAGTCTTGTCTGTCTAGTCTTGTCTGTCTAGTCTTGTCTGTCTAGTCTTGTCTGTCTAGTCTTGTCTGTCTAGTCTTGTCTGTCTAGTCTTGTCTGTCTAGTCTTGTCTGTCTAGTCTTGTCTGTCTAGTCTTGTCTGTCTAGTCTTGTCTGTCTAGTCTTGTCTGTCTATTCTTGTCTGTCAAGTCTTGTCTGTCTAGTCTTGTCTGTCTTCAGTGCAATGGCCGTTTGTTTTATTTGCTGTTTAATTTCGCTTTTACTTCCATAATTTGTCGGATAGTTGTATATGTGGTTTCCCCTATTCTCGCTGACTCTACCAGGCTGTCCATCATATTCTTTGCATTAAATAATTTCCCTGTATTATTTATGTATATTTCCCTTAGATTGTCCCATTTATGGCAGACGAAGAGAGTGTGTTCTGCGTCGTCGATGTTTTGGCAGTAACGGCATTTATTTGAGTAGACTATCTTTCTATCGTACAGGTATTTTTGGAAGCAGCCATGTCCTGACAGTGCTTGGGTTAAGAAGTAATCAATCTCTCCGTGACTTCTGTTGATCCACTTGTAGATATCCGCGATTAATTTGTAGGTCCAGCGTCCATATGTCCCGTTTTCCCATTTTTCTTGCCACTTTTCTAACAACTGTTCTCTGGCTGTTGTATTCTCGATTCCTCTGCATCTGTCGCATCTCCCTTTAATTTGCAATTCTATAGGAGGAATTCCTGCAATGACTCCTACCCCTTCGGCTGATATAGCCTATCATCTAATGCCTATCATTCGTGTAATTCTTCTGAGTCTCTGTAGCTGTATTCGGTTGTTTGATTTCGAATGCCAAACTGGCGCAGCATATAATGGTTGAGAGTGTATCACACTCGATAATAGTCTCCCCTTGGATGCCTTGGGTCCTCCGATGTTCGGCATAAGGCTGGTGAGGGCAGTCATCGTCTTTTCTGCCTTTTGAACGGTTCTGCTAATGTGCTCGGTGAATGTTAGTTTTGGATCCAACCACACCCCTAGGTACTTTACAGCTCTGCAGGGTGTAACTGTAAAACCCTGTATGTGAAAGGTAATAGGAGATATCTTCCTTTTGATTGTAAGAAGCACTGCCTCAGTTTTCTCTGGTGCCAGTTCCAGTTTTTTTTCTTCCAACTCGTTCTAGTCCAGTGTTTGTTCTATTCATTAGAATTTCTTCCTCTTTTGCGGTTACCACCATAGGTATCTCATCTGCAAATCCTATTAACGGGCTTCTTTGTGGCATTTTAGTTTTCAGAAGACCGTCATACAGGATATTCCATAGGGTTGGAGCCAGTACTGACCCCTGTGGTACACCACCGTTTATTCTTATTGTTTTAGTAGTTCTTCTGCTTCTAGAACAATCTCCCTTTCTGATAAATATGACGCTATAATATTAATTAGACTTTGGTCGATGTTCCTTCTTCTTATTTCTTTTAGAATTTGCGGTATTATACGCTTTTTTCACGTCTAGCGTTATTACTGCGCACAGTCTTCGATGACGACCGGAATAGGTTGTAGTGCTGCTTCCTTAGCAACTTTTATTACTTCATTGACGGCATCTATCGTTTGTCGACCTTCCCTAAAACCATATTGCTTATCCGACAAGTCCCCTGTACGTAGTATTTCTTTTTGTAGTCTAATTAAAATTAATTTTTCAAATAGCTTGCCCTCTACATCTAAAAGGCAGATTGGTCTATAAGTCGCCGGATTATCAATTGGTTTTGTTTCCATTTCTTAACAAGACTAGTCTTGCCTGCTTCCACTCTATTGGAAACTGTGCTTGCGATGCCAGTTTATTGTATACTCTTAATATATAATCTGGGTTTTCCATTGCTACTTGTTTTATTATTTCTGGGGGAATGTTTCCTGGGCCAGGTGCCTTGTTGTTTTTCATTTTTTTTGGATGCTGTTTGTAGTTCATCTAGCGAGAAGTCAGTAAAGCTGGTATCGGTGTCTATGTCGAAGTTTACATTTGGATGAACAGGGAATAAGTGGTTAATCATTTTCTGCATTGGTTCCATAGGCAGTTTTATTTTCGAAGGATAACCAATGATCTGTGTCTTGACTATCTTATAGCCGTCTTCCCAGATATCGCTGTGTATGTTGTTACAAATAATTGTTACTTTTATGCTGTCTCTCAAGGCTTTCTTACTCTCTTTGTATTTTTGCCATTGGTGCTGGGTTGCTTGCGGTGAGTTTCTTTTAACAGTTCTGGTATAAATTCTTAAAGCATTCCTTGCGAAGCTTCGATATTTGCTCCGACCACCAGTCCACTGGCATTGTTTTCTCGCAGAGTTTGGTGAGAGTATTTGAGAAGCCTCTTGCTGATGTTGTGTCCTCGTCATTAATGATCTCGTCCAGTGCCCGTCGCAGTTTTTTCTGATCTATCTTACTTGCTTGCCATCCTATACTTATCTTGTTCCGCCTTACTGTATGTTTCTTGTCTGTGATATCGAAAATTATATAATTGTGATCGCTTAAAGATTGTGACTCACTTTCCAACGTGTAATCTTTGCTCTGATATCCTCTGTTGATATCGTCGAGTATTGATGAGTAATCCTTACTTTGAAAAGTTGGCTTTTCCCCTTCGTTTACAATTACCAAGTCATTTGATGCGATCCACTCTGTTAACATTTGGCCCCTTATGTTTGAAAATGTCATACCCCACTGAGGGGATTTCGCATTAAAGTCACCAGCCATAATAGTTTTCTCTTTGTTATTCCTAATTTGAGATCCAATGTTATACAGAGTTTCTTCAAAGTGTTGTATATCGTCATTTCCGGAACAATAGCAGCTATAGAGTGTGAAGTCGGATGTATGGGCATATGTAAAACCGTGTTTTTTAATAGTTAAATCTTGGTCCATTATTGCTGTGTTCATCTGTTCATCGCAAATACAGTCCATCCAATTTCGTATAGCATTTCGGTTTGGTTCGCTGATGATTAATATTCGCGCCCCAATATTTTTTGCCGTAGCAAGCGCTATGTCACTGGCTGGACGACTCCTATTGGTGTTGATTTGTGGCAGTCTTATCTTACTTAGTGTTTTGGTCCACTACCTCCATTTTCTTCTTATTCATCGGACATTTCGTATTTCCCGATTGGTCTTCTTCTTTACAGTGTACACAGAAAGTTTTATTTTTACATTCAATTGCCTTATGTCCGTCTTTCGCACATTTTACACATAAATGTTTCCTATCTGGGCCATTACATTGTGCCTTAACATGCCCGTATTCCCAGCACCTGAAGCACTTAATCTCCTTTTCTTTCTCAACAATTCTACGGTTGGTCCAGCCGATTTTAATTTTTTCCTGCTGAATGAATTTCTTGGCGTCGACCTCGGACATTATTACCGTTACATTTTGTTTGTTACCGTAGGCTGGGCGCAGAGCTCTTCCTTCGAAGGTCCCGGTTTTAATAGGGATCGATTTGATTAAAGCCTCTCTTATTTCTTCCTCCATGACAACTTCATCCAGACCCTTTACATGGATTACTTTCTTGTTAATCAGGAGAGATGTCGTCACTTCTGGAATTTTGAAATCTGTTGTCTTCTTTTTGTCAGTACCATTATTTACTGTCAGTGGTAGTAGATCCCCGTTTCTTGTCTTAATTATGTCTTTTACTTCGACTCCGATTTCATTTAGATCTACTCTATGTCTGACCGTCTTTAAAAGATCTGCGCAGGACTTGCCATTCATCTTAATGAGAAGTGCCTCCTCCTCTTTTCTAGTTTTTTTTTGCAGAGATTATAGAGATATGTGTATTTGGATTTGTTGTCGCTTTTATTACTTTGCCTTGATAGATAGGGTAATCCATTGCTTTAATCATTTTTAATTCTATGTTGGTGTCTGCGAATAGGTATTCTATTATCCTCACCAGCATATGTCCGCTTGTTCCGTCTATTTCCGGTATGGCCATTTTCGTCTTTTTCCGCTTTAGCACATAATTTTTTATTTTCTTTATCGATTTAAAGACATATTTATCTGCTATTTCCTCTGTTGAATTATCGGCGATTATTGGATAGTATATGTCTCTAGATGTATAAGATATGTTTCCATCTTTATTTGGGACTCTCGAGCTAGCCGTCGTAGAGAACGGACGTATACGCGCCGAGAATATTAAATTCCCCTATTGTGAAATAGAAATATACTATAAAAATCAGTGAAGTGCTGCTGTGCTATCGAGATTTGGGAGCATGGCGGAAAAAAGTGGCGGCAATAATCCGGAGCAGGACATAGACACGCTGGACATGTCAAAAAAGGACGACACCTCGACTTTTAACCATCACCTACAAACGAACCAATTGCCCTCTACGTCATTCGCAAGAAGCCAGGAAAGAGATGACATAGGGCTGATACTCAGACGAACGACGAACACTAACGTCCCCGGAAAATTACTCTCTTGGCAGGTATTTCACGCAAAAAAACGCCCAAGAAGGGACTCTCGTGATAACGAGTCAGCAAGCGACCCTGAGCCACAATATATTAGCACCCAAAATAGATTTTCTGTCCTCACCCAAAACCCAACGATGACTGACAATGTAAACACATCGGACAATCAAACCAAAAATTAGCAAGAAACAGCAAACAACAGTAGAGAATCGAAGCCGCCCCCCATATTTATAGCGGCAGTGGACTCAATAAACGCTCTAACCGCAACACTAAGCGAAATTGTTCCAAATGACGACTATACATACAAATCCATAAACAACAATGGCCGCCAACTGAAAATCCTGGCCAGAGCACAGACGCCTTCAGATCAATTGTACGCAAGTTAGACGAAATAGGTGCCTCTTATCACACCTATCAACTTAAACAACTACGAGCCTTCAGAGTCGTAATAAGATCACTGCATACCTCCACCTCTCCCAACGATATTAAAGAAGAAATCGAAAAGCAGGGCCACCAAGTGAGGAATGTAATGAACATCAGACAAAACAGAATCAAACTACCGCTCCCGCTATTCTTCCTAGATCTCGAACCGGCCAATAACAATAAAGATATCTATAAACTAGATCTCCTTCTCCACGCAAAAGTACAAATCGAACCCCCCAAACAAAGATTGGAAATAGTGCAATGCACCAGGTGTCAAAGATACGGGCATACGAAAACCTACTGCGGCATGCAATATAGATGCGTGAAATGCGGAGTTGACCATTGTACTGCAAACTGTAGAAAACCGAAAGACACCCCTGCCAGATACGCACTTTGTGATAAAAATCACACAGATAATTACAAAGGATGCCCTGTATACCGAGAAATGATAGAAAAAAGAAATGCAAACTCCCAGAAATCGCACTGGCACCGATCAATAGCCAATAATACCAGAGATCCCGCAAGTCAGCTCCAAAGACCACCGCGCAACAGATCACCTGACAGAAATAATCACACAAGCTATGCGTAAACTGTAAGGCCAAGGCCAAGCGCTGATACAAATAACAACAACACAACAAATACAGAAATATCATCGTTCCTTGTAAAATCTTTTGACGAATTTATAGCCACCTTCAAGCAGCAAAACGAACTTTTAAACACAATGCTACAACTACTAACAACAGTACTTTCTAAGTTCGGCAACACAACATAAATCACTTTTACAGTATAGTCGTATGGTATGCAAATGGCTTGGTGCAACACCGCAATGCAACAAAATAGATGTTATGCTGATCTCCGAAACTCAAAATTCGAGAATTTAAAATTCGAGACTACAATATATATAAAATACAACATTCCGATGGCACGGCTCATGGTGGTACAGCAATTATTGTCAAAAAATCGATGAAACATTATGAATCAGTTAAAAGCGACAAAGATTATTTACAAGCAACTTCCATAGTCATCGAAGACTGGAAACACGGCCCCATAACTGTAGCAGCCGTGTACTGTCCCCCAAAGCACGTAATAAAAAAAGAAATGTTCCTGGATTTTTTCGGTAGTCTGGGACCGCGCTTCATCGCAGGAGCGAGCTTTAACCCGGCTCTGGGGCTCGAGGCTAGATACTACAAGAGGGCGGGAACGTTATAAAAGCCTCTACGAGAAAAACTACGATCAATTGTCACCAAGGGAACCTACATGCTGGCCCACAGATGTGAACAAAATACCTGATTTGACCTGTCCTAGTTTTTTTCGTAACGAAAGGAATAGTCAAGAGTTATATACTAATATAAGAGCCGATTTAGATCTCTCATCAGATCATACTCCCGTCACTTTGACCATTAGTACTAGAGTTCTCTTCCGGCAACGATTACCCTTCATATATAACAAGAAAACGGACTGGAAAATGTTCCAAGATATAATACAAAGCGACATCAACCTGAAAATGTCCCTAAACAATGGCGACAATATTAATGCAGCCAGTGACTATCTGACAAAACTAATACAAGATACAGCTCGGCTAACCACACCCCAAATAGAAACAGAAGCTCGCGAGAACTTCTATCCGAGAGAAATAAGAGACAAAATAGTTGAAAAAAGAGAGTTGAGAAAAAAATGACAGGTTACAAAAAATCCCATAGATAAAACGAACTTTAATAGAGCTATCCCAGAGCTAAAAAAGTCAATAAGAGAATTTCAGAATGAATCTTTCCAATATAACCTACAGAATCTAACAAACACGACGGACACAGACTTCTCACTAAGAAGACAGACTTCTCAGCAATAAAGTCCACCTATAAAAAAAAACAAATAACAGCAAATCTAGCTGACTAAAAATCAGCTGACTAAAAGCAGTTTATAGCTGATTGAAGCTGATTTAAAGCTAATTACCTGATTCAAAGCTGTTTAAAGCTGATTAAAAGCTAATTAAAAGCTGGTTCAAACTGATTAAAAGCTGATTAAAATCTGATTAAAAGCTGATTACCTGATTAAAAGTTGTTTAAAAGCTGATTACAAGCTGAATCAAGCTAACTAAAAGCAGTTTAAAGCTGATTGAAGCTGATTTAAAGCTAATTACCTGATTCAAAGCTGTTTAAAGCTGATTAAAAGCTAATTAAAAGCTGGTTCAAACTGATTAAAAGCTGATTCAAATCTGATTAAAAGCTGATTACCTGATTAAAAGTTGTTTAAAAGCTGATTACAAGCTGAATTAAGCTGACTAAAAGCTGTTTAAAGCTGATTGAAGCTGTTTTAAAACTGATTACCTGATTAAAAGTTGTTTAAAAGCTGATTACAAGCTGAATCAAGCTGACTAGAAGCTGTTTAAAGCTGATTTAAAGCTGATTACCTGATTAAAAGTTGTTTAAAAGCTGATTACACGCTGAATCAAGCTGACTAAAAGCTGTTTAAAGCTGATTGAAGCTGATTTAAAGCTGATTACCTGATTAAAAGTTGTTTAAAAGCTGATTACAAGCTGAATCAAGCTGACTAAAAGCAGTTTAAAGCTGATTGAAGCTGATTTAAAACAAATTACCTGATTCAAAGCTGTTTAAAGCTGATTAAAAGCTAATTAAAAGCTGGTTCAAACTGATTAAAAGCTGATTAAAATCTGATTAAAAGCTGATTACCTGACTAAAAGTTGTTTAAAAGCTGATTACAAGCTGAATCAAGCTGACTAAAAGCTGTTTAAAGCTGTTTAAAGCTGATTTAAAGCTGATTACCTGATTCAAAGCTGTTTAAAGCTGATTAAAGCTAAGCGGAAAGGGGGTGTGTATGCTGGTGGGGATGAGGAGTGAGGAGGGTCCAGAACACTACTGATGAAAGCCGTCTTAATAACCTAAGCTTTGCCGACGATATTGTACTTACCAGCAGCGACCCAGATGAAATAGGCATAATGCTACTTGAACTCAAAGAAGTCTCCCAAGCAGTGGAGCTGAAAATGAATCTTCGGAAAACTAAGATCATGAATCCGAGCAATGTAATGGTCACCATCGATAATATACCCTTGAGGATGTATATTTGGGACACAACATCAAATTGGGAAAGGACAATCAGACAGGCGAAATCAGCAGACGTATCGACTTGACCTGGGCGGCGTTTAGCCGGCTCAGCTACATTCTCCGGAAACCACGCATTCCTATGAAGCTCAAGAGGAAGGTTTATGATAAGTACATCTTTCCGGTTGCAATGTATGACCTCGAGACTGTAATTCTATCGATGTACAGCGAGCGATGCTGGGAATCAGCCTCAGGGACAAAATTTGAAATGAAGAAATAAGGAGGAGAACAACATGTGGTGCGTCTTAAGTGGCAATGTGCGGGTCAGATAGCGAGAGACATGATCAAGGGGACTAAAACCATATTACACTGGTTGCCGCGAAGATCGAAGAGGAGAGGTGGCAGCCAAGATGGTGGGACGACATCCAACGCCATATGGGAGGAAACTGGATGAAAGTAGCCCCAGAAAGATCGATGTGCAGAACTTTGGAAGAGGCCTACGTTCAGGAGTGGACGAAAACAGGTTAAAAGAGAAGGTTCGAATGAGGCTCGTCACAGTTCGGTCATGGTTTAGAAAACAAATAAAAAACCTAGCCAACGTTTTCAAACCGTATCCTGCAACTCAAAATATACCCGAAATACCTGAATACCTCGAGACCCCACTCCCAATGCACCTGCTTACACTAGCCTGCTACCCACTCTGTCAAAATTGTTCGAGAAAATATTGCTCAAACGAATGAACACAATAATTGACAGTGACAAGCTCATCCCGAAACATCAGTTTGGATTCACAAACAGACACTCGACAATAGAGCAAGTGAATAGAGTCTACAACGCCATATCAAACTCGATTGAGGAAAAGAAATACTGTTTGGCTGTTTTCCTTGACATAAAACAAGCATTCGACAAAGTCTGGCACGATGGACTCCTATACAAAATAAAACAAACCCTACCTCAATAATTTTTAATCATGAAATCATATCTCAACGCGAGAAAATTCCAAGTATGACAAGGACAAGAGTTCTCACAACTCAACTCATTCAATAGAATCAGGTATACCGCAAGGAAGCGTGCTTGGTCCCATCCTATACACACTCTTCACGGCCGATCTACCCATCAAAGATAATGCAACGATCGCAACGTATGCTGACGATACAGCAATCCTAGCAGCTGATATAGATCCAGCCGCAGCATCTAATATACTCCAAGTACAGCTAAATGAAATAGAGGAATAGTTTGACAAATGGAGATTAAAAGCCTGCGAAACTAAAATCTTGTTTGCAACAAGAAAGGGGAACTGCCCACATGTTAAACTCTATGGTCAGCCACTTCCAATCACAGATGAGGTCAAATACCTGGGAATCTACCTCTACAGGAGACACGTGGACTAAGCACATAAAAACAAAAAGAAAACAACTCGATCTAACAGTCAGCAAAATGTATTGGCTCATTGGCAAAAAAATCTAAGCTATCTATGTATAACAAACTCATCATCTACAAAACGATATTAAAACCGATATGGAAGCTATGGGGAACAACCAGTAATTCCAACATCGAAATACTCCATAGGTTCCAGTCAAAAACATTGACAATCATCACCAATGCCCCCTGGTACGTGACGAATAAACAAATCCACAAGGACCTCAATATAAATCCGATAAAAAAAGGAGATACGGCAATTCAGCGAAAAATATCAGCAGAGGATCACCGACCACCCCAATCAATTGGCTTCCATCCTTCTAAATTCTAAATGAAGACATAATAACAAGACGGCTTAAAAGATTCAAACCAAAAGACCTCCGGAGCGATTCCCAGCCTAAACCGAGTACATGCGTGCGAGTGAATGTGCGAGCGCACAAACAATCAAAAACACCAGGGAGAGGTATCACTGGACACCTACATAGAATTCGCATCAAACCCATCTTATTGTCAACCAAACAGCTGAGTGTTGTAATAACAACAGATTGCCGAAAAAAAAAATCTTTATTTGGGAAACCTAAAGAATGAGACATCATAGCCACACCTCCTTTCTCGCCCGTCTTTTCCTCCAAACTTATTCATAGCTATCTCAACTACCGTGTTTTTCGTGTCCAAAGTTTTGCTACAGGGAAGTATAATTTCTTAGTCTGTTGTGACGTCCCATATGTTACCGCGTTCTACTTCTATCCTAGGAAATACTTCGTTTTCCCAGTCTTCTTCTGTAATTTTCTAGCAGTTTGTGTTTGTGTCTCTATTTTTGTTAACGTTCGTCTTCTAGTTGTTTTCTTTTGTGCCTTTAGGCATTCTTCGCACTGTATGATCTTGGAATACTCCTTCAGTTGCTCCTCAATTTGTAGTTCCATTTCTTTCACTTTTGTGCCATTGGCTTCCTCTTCTGGACAATCCTTTAGTCTCTTACTCTTGCAGTTGTTGCACATGTTTTGGCGTATTAGCATATTATTTCGGATATTTCCTTAAGTCCCTTTTTAGGATTGTAGGTATCTTTTACTACATTTTCCAACAACTTTATTTGCTTAAACAATTTGTCTAAAGTAGTCATATATATATGGTTCTCTCTCAAATAACTCTATGGTTATTTATGTCCTTTTGGTAGGATTCATCTTAGGATTCAACGTCGCAAGGTTCGCTGTGATTTGTGGGATTGACGATTACTCCTTCGACTCCAACCGAAATAATCGCCGGGCTTTGTTGCTCCTTGATCTGTTTTTCTTGGGTAGTTTTTGTTTCCTTGTCCATTTTATCGCTCAGCACTTTGTTGTCCTGGCGGTTTCTCTTCGAGTTTTCTTCTGTCTGGGTCTCCTCTCTTCTGTAATTTTCTTATTGTCGCTTGGTCACTTTTGTCACTTTCCAGTCAGAGAGATGGATCGTTCTCTGTGCATGGTATTTAGGGGTGGGGTTCTTTGTATGCTTTCTCTCCTTAAGAAAGGGTTGAAAGGTGGTTCTACCAGGTGGCTCATCTTTACTGTCTCCCACCATTTCTATGGTTTTCTACCCCCTTGTTCTACCCCCGGCTGTTGGGGTGAAAACAGCTATTTTCAAAGAAAAAATAGAGTCGAAAAATGCCGTTTTTTTGGTTTGGTTATTAGAGGGAGAAATAGTCTTGTCTGTCTAGTCTTGTCAGTATAGTCTTGTCTGAATAGTCTTGCCTATCTACTTTTGTCTGTCTATTTTTGTCTGTCTACATTTTTGATCGAGTCTTGTCTCTCTAGTATGGAAATGTTGTTCAACAGTAACAGTAACAGGAACTTATTATTAACATTATGTAAAACGTAATATTAACTGATTTTCTTTTTTTATAATAGTAATATGATCTAATTGGTTTCTGACCTGAAGCATATTTTAAACAATCTTTTTTTAAGTAAAAATTCCCGTTAATGTTTCAAAATGCATATATCGATTAAAGTTCATTAAAATGATGGAGTCGCTTGGAGAAGAAATATTCTCTTTAATTCAGCAGTCTACAGTCAACTCGAATATTTTCTGCGACTTTCTTCAGGGGTTACTTCAGAAATTAATAGACTATAATCTGAACAAAGTTTCGTTGATTTTGGACAACGCAAGTACGTGGTTTTGTTGGTCAGACAAGATTTTTTCTAGCAGCATTTGCAAAATATGCAAGATTTTCAAAAGGGGAAATTTCATTTGCAAATGATTGAATTAAGTGCACGGAAAAAGTACACCTTAAAAATTACAGTTTAAAATAGTAGCTGCGGTTTTACGAATTAAACTATAAAAACTACAAATTGCTTTAATTAAAACTACAGTTTCCGATATGATTAGTAGATAAGTTTCAAAAATTACAGTGTGCGACTGCAATCTTTACAAATTTGTATTCGTAAGGCCGCTACTACTATTTAAACTATATTTTTTAATAGGAAAATATAATAAAACATAGTTTTATTTGTTTCAAAATTTATTTGTAGGTCGCTACATATGTTTCACCACACTGTGGCTTCATCAGGTGATGAAATATGTTAATAATTATTATATTTTCCTATTAAAAATGAAGTTTCAACAAGTAACTCCACAACTAATCAATTATAATTTTTAAAGTGTACTTTTTTCCGTGTGTACAAAAGGGTGAATTGCATCTGCAATAGGGTGCATTTTATTTGCAATACGATTAATTTAGATTGAAAAAGGATGAATTTAATTAAAAAAAAAACAGTATCTTTTATTAAATAAATCTTGGATCAAGCTTCCTTTTTATCCATGTGATTTCTTCATAATTGCCAACAGCTAATAAATAAAAAATGTATATTTAGAAACTTAATAAAGCATCACCCGAGAGCGCAATTTAACAATTTAATTACATCTAATATCGAAATGCTACCGGTGTAGCCAGCATAAAATTTATGCAAATTGCACCAACAAAATAAACATGTTTGAATATATTTCTCGTGTTTGAATATATTGTGAAATTTGTATGCGTCCTGTGAAACATTTACAAACGTCGACAAACAAAAAAATATATATTAAATTTTATAAAACCGCTAGTTTAACCTTAGTATTCAGACATAAAGTGAGTCGGAAGTTATTTTTACAGCTTCTGGATTTCTAGATCAAATTCGTAATTATGTAGATTTAACAGCATTTTTACAACCTCAACGATGAAATGAGATATTTTAATGAAGTTTAAGAAAAAAAAAAAAAACTATGTATCGAAAAGATTGTTTAATGTTACGTAATTTGATATTGAAAATTGGAATAATTAAAAAAAAATCCATTAAAAGGCAAATTATTTAATCTACATTGAGCTTATTATTTTATTTTTATCACTCATGCACAATAGTACTAACTTGGTGCACGTTTTTTAGTGCGATAAATTGTCAAGTGCGATAAGTTGTATTTTACATAATTTGTTTTTCTTACGCAACATTGCGTCAGTCTTGAAGTTGAGTTTGTGGTGGAAAATCAGCTCTAAATATTTTATGTGTGATGTCAACCTAATGTCCATTGTGCCTAGGTGGGTGTGGGGAGAGTTTGGAGATATTCCATGATTGGGACTAAGGAATTGACATTTGGAGGGACTTGCGGAGAGTCTTCAACAAACTGAATCGAAACTAAAAACGAGAAAAATGAAAATCCACATTTTTCTCGTTTTTAGTTTCGATTCAGTTTGTTGGAGAAAATTTTGGTGAAAAGCTATAAGTGAAATGCAGGCATTCAGCAAGCGAGGTTTAGTCTACCTGGATGGAATATGGGACTGAGGCGTAGCAAGGCGCCACCAAATTGATAATTTTAAAATTGAAACATTTATTTTTAACCCTTAACCACCTGCCATGCGTCTCAGGTGAGAAAATTACTGCTACTTTGGGTCTGAGAGACGTATGTCAGGTGGTTAAGTGTTACATTTGTTTTCTCTCTAACTCCCCGAGTTCCAGAAAACATGCAATTAACATTGTTCGATAGAGCAGATTTTCATATAAAAAGTATGTCATTTTCATCTTTCCAAAACTAACCGTTTTTGCGGAGGAATTTTTGTAGCAAACTTGTTACCGCGTCCTCCATTTAAACCCATGTAAATTGAGAAATGAAATTCATAGGGGTACCCATTCAAAAAAAAAAATTGCTAGATACTTTTTATTTTTGTGGCTAAACCTAACGATTTAACCCCTTCAGACCATGTAGACTTCAGACCTAATGTACATAACATTTATCATGCTGTATTTTATTAGGTATAGGTTTAAACTTAGTTGCGGGACCTAATGTACATACCAATGGTCAACTAATATAAAAAACTAACGTCTGTATTGCCATCGGTCTTTTCTGTTTTGAACTACTATGATTCTCTTGTGAGCAGTTTTGTGACGTTTGTGTAAGCTTGAAATTGATAAGTCGGATATATTATCGTTTTTTGAATTTATATCTTCAAGTTAGTTTGAAAACTTGTATAAATCACTAAAGAATGTATCTATCTAGGTTGTAATGAAGTTTTATAAACAAATTTTACGTTTGGTTTTGTATTACAGCCTCTATATGAAGTATGTCCATCATAATGTACATTCGGTCCCAGTCGGTAGAAATAAATGTACCAAGTTTTGCTTAGAATCCTTTATATTTTTTTTTTTAATTTATTGTAATTTCGCATGCATGTTGCCAAAAGCCTAATCTATATGAACAAACCCGTAAATATAAAAACGTGGCCATCCTTCGCAAAATAGTAAAGAAAATACACCCGCCAAATCAAGAAAATTTAGTTGCTGTGAGAGAAGACCAATGACAGAAATTCAGTGCGATAATGTAGATCATATGCCCGCCCCAAATTGATCACAAAAGGAAGCAACACGATGTAAGTTGCCTTCATGCAAAGGAAGGACACACTTTTATTGTGATAAATGTCACGTACACTTGTGTTTAGTGAAAGAGAGAAATTGTTTTGAAAGATTTCACAGAAAATAATAATTATTATACATACAGCTACCTCTGTGAAACCAAATATTTATAATATAATAGAATATTTTTATTTTTTTACTAATATTTCGTAGGATCTTATGAAAGTGGCAAACTTTAATTTAGGACCAGATGTCCATTAAAATGTACATTTAAAAAGTATAAATAAATAAATATTTTTATAAAAAGTATACTGTTGTATTCTTTTAGAGGATTAACGTTAATTTTAATATGAAAATAATTTTTTTTAAACGAAAAAAAATTCAGGTCTGAAGGGGTTAACTAAATTTGCAAAGAATACTTTTATGTAGATACCGCGGTCTTACATACGGAGATCCGGGTTACAATTTTCTATTTTGTTATTTTTGCATTGACGAGATATTTGCAAAAAACGTTTGAAGCAAAAATAATTCCCCACGCCGCCCTTATTGGAGGCGGAGCGTTCAAATTTTACCAAAGGGTACTTCTTGTGGATACCCACATTCAGTGAAAGTTTCATTGAAATCCTTCAAAGGTTAATACTTTTTCTCGCTCTATTTTTATATTTTCGTGTTCAGTTTTGGTCGGAATTCGTGTTGGATATTATTTGATTAAAAAAATGTCTTAGTAAGTTTCACACCACGTGGAACAATAACATTGATATGTTGATGATATATTGATGATTATAAAATGATAATTGATGACACATTTGAACACATCCAGAAATGTCGTTCTATCGAATCCTCAAGTTAAATTTGCAAAATATTTTATGTGGCGATGACCGCCGCCTCTCAATGTCAATGCGGAACAGTCTAAAAGACTGGACAGACTAGACAGACAAGAGTAGACAGACAAGACTAGACAGACAAGACTAGATAAACAAGACTAGCCAGACAAGACTAGAGAGAGAAGACTAGGCAGACAAGACTAGACAGACAAGAGTAGACATACAAGACTAGACAGACAAGAGTAGATAGACTAGACAGACAAGACTAGATAGACAAGACTAGACTGACAAGACTAGAGAGACAAAAGTAGACAGACAAGACTAAACAAACTAGACAGACAAGAGTAGACAGACAAGACTAGGCAGACAAGAGTAGACAGACAAGACTAGACAGAGAAGAATAGACAGACAAGACTAGACAGACAAGACTAGATAGACAAGAATAGATGGACAAGACTGATTGACAAGACTAGACAAACAAGACAATACAGAGAAGACTAGATAGACAAGACTAGACAGACAAAAGTAGGCGGCCAAGACTACACAGACAAGACTAGATAGACAAGACTGATACACACTACAGAACTGATACAGATAAGACTAGAGAGACAAGATTAGACGGATAAAACTAGACAGACAAGACTAGACAGACAATAGTAGACAGACAAGACTAAACAGACAAGACTATACTGACAAGATTAGACAGACAAGACTAGACAGACAATAGTAGACAGACAAGACTAAACAGACAAGACTAGATAGATAAGACTAGACAGATAAGACTAGAGAGACAAGATTAGACGGATAAAACTAGACAGACAAGACTAGACAGACAATAGTAGACAGACAAGACTAAACAGACAAGACTATACTGACAAGACTAGACAGACAAGACTAGACAGACAAGACTAGACAGACAAGACTAGACAGACAAGACTAGACAGACAAGACTAGACAGACAAGACTAGACAGACAAGACTAGACAGACAAGACTAGACAGACAAGACTAGACAGACAAGACTAAACAGACAAGACTAGACAGACAAGACTAGACAGACAAGACTAGACAGACAAGACTAGACAGACAAGACTAGACAGACAAGACTAGACAGACAAGACTAGACAGACAAGACTAGACAGACAAGACTAGACAGAAAAGACTAGACAGACAAGACTAGACAGACAAGACTAGACAGACAAGACTAGACAGACAAGACTAGACAGACAAGACTAGACAAACAAGAGTAAACAGGCAAGACTAAACAGACAAGACTATACTGACAAGACTATACAGACAAGACTGACTAGACAGACAAGACTAGACAGACAAGACTAGACAGATTAGACTAGACAGACAAGACAATTAGTAAGGTGAACAGTGAGCTCGACCTAAATTGCGATTTTAATTATTTATCATTACAACAAGCTGTGATTAATACGGTATATACTTACTCCATGGATGAATTAGCGAAAGGGATTGCTGACATTGCCGATAGAATTTATATAGACAGAGATTTGATGAAGAAATGAATGGATTTGCATGAATTGATCACTGAAACTATTAAAAAGGTAAATGACGAAATGGGTGAAACACCAGGAAAAATGAATAATACAGAGAGAACTTCGACCCAACAGCGTCTTTCAAGTACGCCTGCAGAAAACCGTCCCTCTACAAACAAATATAATTCAGAGAACATCACAACCACAGCAGCACCTCGTTTCTCAGCTAAAGAATATAATACGGAAAACACCCCAGCCGAATCTCGTTTATCAACAAAAAAATATACTGGAGAACTGAAGCAAAGTCCTTCAACAAACAATAGTGATACAGAGAGTGCGAGGATAGAAACCATTTCTGCAGGACAAAAATATAGCATACACAGTGCGTCGATAGAGAATGATGATTTTGAAAAAATAAACGAAGAATTACCGTCTGGTAAAAACGAAACTGTTTCAAACATAAAAGGTTTAAAAACATTTATTGTGGAGCCAGCCAAATCTCTTGTATTGGATGAGCCGGTCAATAAGACTTTAACTGTTATTCCGGCAGGAGAGCATGCACTAGAAAATGATTCAATATCATATATTTCTCAAGAAGCAATAATCTCTCCACAAGTATCTGACGGAAATATTATAGATACTACGGACTACACCAGCGTAGAAAACATGACAAGTGACGAGCTGAAAGAAAAAAATAGTGATGAAGCCCAAAAAGATCCTGCAGACGAGACGAATGAATCAATAGGACATGTGACCGACGACCCATTACCACCTGCAGAGCCTTTGTCCCAAAATCTCACAGATACTGGAATACTTCCACCATTAGATTCTTCCTCTCTTAATTCTAAAAGTCATGAAACAGCGCCTGAAAAACTATGTTTGGATGATATTGAAATAATAGATCGACCCGAAGAAGCTGGAGAAGCAAAGGAAAGTTTATCATTAGAAGCAGAACCAAACGAACTCTTTTATTCACCCTACGATGCTAACCCACCTGAAGAAGTATCAACGGGACGGATAATTAAAAAGCTGTTTTACGAGTTATCTTTATCAGTGAATTGTCTGAAAAAGAAATGTGCGCTATGTACATCAAATTCGAATCTTCAAACCTGTGATAATGCCATCAATACATTGTCAGTGTCGGACAATACCGTCAATTTACCGAAGAGTTTGGCCGACTTTAAGGAAGAAGACGATACTTGAAATAATTATATGATATTAAAGAGGTCTTATGATATATGACTAGATAGACAAGACTACACTAAAAAGAGTAGACAGACAAGACTAGACCGACAAATCTATATAGACAAGACTTTTTTATTAAAATAATAATAAAAGACAACAAGACTTCAAAAATTAAAAAAAATAAATATTTAAAAAAGGAGAAGATACATCCCGGAAACCGCCGCTAGGCATCACTGCTAGGTCGTCAGCGTATGCAACAGAGGTAACTTTTTTTCCTAAGTCGAGTTCTAAAATGCTGTTGTAGAAGATGTTCCATAATGTAGGTCCTAGAATGGAGCCCTGTGGGACACCGCATATTGTTTCTATTTTTGAGCCTCTGTTTGTGATGACATATCGATTGCTGAGGTACGACTGGACCATCTTAATCAGATATGGGCTAATTTCCGCAGTTTTTAGTGCGTCAATTATGAGGTCCCACGGAGCTGAATTAAAGGCATTTTCTATGTCAATAGTAAGAAGTACCGCGAGCTCTTGGTTCTTGAAGGCCTTTTCTCTAATTTTGTTAGGTATCTCCATGACTTTGGACAGGGCATCTATCGTTGACCTGCCCGCTCGAAATCCGTATTGTCTGTCGTGTAGAATTCCTTTGCTTTCTAGCTCGTTCTCCAAGAGTGTCTTAACTAACATTTCTAATAGTTTACCTGGGGTATTTAGAATACAAATCGGCCGGAATGATGTTTTATCGGCCGGATCTTTTTTGGGTTTTTCAATGAGTACTAGACGTGCCTCCTTCCAAATGTCTGGAAATTCGCCTTTAGCTGTTCATAACTCTCAAGACGATTTCAGGTCTCCTGGTAGCTATTTCTTTGAGCACATCTGTGGGTATACTATCTGGACCTGGAGTTTTTCCGGTCTTGATTCTCTGCGCAGTTTTTACAATATCTTCCAAGTCAAAGGTCTTTATATTTCAGTTACTACTGGGACCATCCAGTTGATTTTGGGTTTCTTCGGGAACAGTTTTTCTACCTGGCTACTTATCTCTTCCTCGCTTAGGCTAATGTTTGGTCTAAGATTTAGTTTGCCTGATATAATTTTAAAACCTTGGCCCCATATATCTTCCTCTAATTGATTTCAGAGATCCTTCCACAGCTCTTTCTTGCGTGCGTATATAGCAATCTTGAATTCTTTTTTGGAGTTACTATATTCGATTTTAGCCTCTTGTATATAGACAAGACTAGACAGACAAGACTAGACACACAAAACTAGACAGACAAGACTAGATAGACAAGACTAGATAATTAAGACTAGTCAGACAAGGCTAGACGGATAAGACTAGACAGTCAAGACTGCTTTCTCTAGAATAGATGTGAAAGTTTTCCATCAAAGTGGTATCATTTCTCAGGAGATATAATATTTATCAGCATCTGCCAACCCCTCGGGTATTATGGTCGACCTGTCGAAGGCATATGACTGTTCTGTAGACCACAACATTTTATTATTATTTATTTATTTATTTACACGAATTAGCCAACTTGGGACCGCGTTATAAATTCTGTTTCATATTTTGTTGTTTTCTTCTTTTTCTTCTCTAAGACTGTTCCTCTTCCTGCTGTAATTTTTCGGCAAGATGTTCAGCTGTTAGTTTCTTGTTGGTCTTAGTTTGCAGCCTCCTGAAGGACCTCATTCAATTCATTTATTGCCTTTCTGTAAGTATCTTTGTTCATTGAGTCCATTATTGTAAGTTTAAATTTTGTGATTTTTTTCTTTATTCCTGCCATCCAGGAGTCGGGTGTTTTCCTTTGTTGATTTAGATTTTTTTCGTTAATCTGCTTTCATTTGTTCTCACCACATGACCGTTAGACAAGACTGGACCGACAAGACTAGACAGACAAGACTAGATGGCTAGGACTGGGCATACAAGTCTCGATAGATAAGACTAGACAGACAAGACTAGACAGACAGACAAGACTATGTAGATAAGACTAGATAGAAAAGTCTGGGTGAAAGCCAGGTATCCTAGCCATTAGACCATATTGAATACTTGGACAGAAAAGGCTATACAGGCAAGATTAGACTGACAAGAAAAGATTGACAAGACTAGACAGAAGAAAAGACTGTTTTGAAATATTAACGGTAAATTTTTACTTAAAAAGGCTTGTGTAGAGTGTGCTTCAGGTCACAAACCAATTAAATGTCAAAAAAAGAATCGGTTAATATTAATTATATAACAGTTTTACATAATTTCAATAATTAAGTTCCTATAAGTTCCTGTTACTGTTGAGCAACATTTCAACAAACTAGACAGACAAGACTAGATAAACCAGACTAGACATACAAAATTAGACGGATACGATTTCTTCTTCTTCTTCTTTGCGTGCCTTATCCCTTCGGGATGTTGGCGATCAACATAGCAATTTCCGTTCTATCTACAGCCTGTGAGCGAGAACCAAAGCCTCAGGTTTCCTAGTCACGAGTTTCTTCTCCTGAGTTTCGTCCTCTGTGTCCATCTACTCTCCCTTGCAGAATCAGGTGTAAGCGGTATTTCTGGTTTCTCTTTATATGGCCAAGATAGCCAGTATTGATTGTGCTCAGAACTTGCCACTGCGTGCCTATTTTTTGCATTTTCACCTCATTCGTAATGTGATCCCGCCAGGATATGCGGAGCAGCTTTCTATATACCCAGAGCTCGAACGCCTCTATCTTCCTTTCTGTTGCTTCCGTTAGCGTCCATGCTTCTGCGCCGTACAACATAATAGAGAAAACGTAACACCTGACCATTCGGACCTTTAGTTTTAATGTCAGGTCGCTGCTGCATAGCATTGTTTTGAGTTTATTAAATGCCGCTCTAGCCGTCTCTATTCTGCCATGCAACTCTACGGAGTGCTCCCAGTTGTCGTTGACAATAGTTCCCAGGTAAGAGTACTTCTCTACTCGTTCGATGATCTCTCCTTCTAACATCAATACGCTGGGATCTGAAGCATTTCGGCTTATTAGCATGTGTTTTGTTTTGATTTTGTTGAGCTGGAGGCCATATTCCGAGCTAGTGGTGTGAATCTTGGTCATTAGTTTTTTTAAGCCTTCCAAACTGCTAGCAAGTACGATGGTACGATGGCCTTCCAAACTGCTACCCATTCATCTTGATGCCTTCGCTGATGTCTTTGAGCGCTGCTTTGAATATTTTCTCAGAATTCAGGTTGAATAGAGTCGGAGATAATACGCATCCCTGTCGTACGCCTCTGCGGATGTTAATCTAATGCGGAGTTGTTTTCATCTACTTTTACAGACGCTGCCTGATTCCAATACATGTTGGCTATTATTCTGATGTCTTTTGTATCTATGCCTGTTTCTTGTAATACCTCGATCATTTTATCGTGCTGTACATTATCGAAGAATTTGGAGAATTCCATGAAAGAGGCATGGACATCACGGCCCATATCTCTGCATCTCTGAACTAGAACCTGGACTGTAAAAATAGCCTCTCTTGTTCCCAGTGCGTTCCTGAAGCCGAATTAGCTTTCACCTAGATATTCTTCGCATTTTTGATAGACTCTAGCATGTATGATTTTAAGATAGGTTTTAACTATGTGGTTCATTAGGCTTATTAATCTGTGTTCGTCGCAGTTCTTTGCAGTTGGTTTCTTGGGTATCGTAACGAATATGGAGTGCAACCAGTCCTCTGGCATGTTTCCGGTTTTATAGATATTATTAAAGAGAGCAGTTAGGATGTCTAGATAATCGTTCGCAGTGTTTCTTGTCATGTTGTCAAGGCATGTCATTTTCTTTGCAGAATTCTATAAGGCGGTCACCTTTCTCGTTCCTCGTTCCGAGTCCGTGCTGGCCAACGATGCGGTCCACTTTTCCTTGCCCGACCTTTGCGTTGAAATCACCTAGTACAAACGTCAGTTCATTGTTTTTTGTGAACTTCATGACGGATGTAATTTGACCATAAAAGTCTTCGATTACTTCAAGCTTCTTATCTGCTGTTGGGGCGTAGACCTGTATAATGTTTACGTCTACTAGGCTTGCTTTCAGCTGTAGCAGCATGACTCTGTCTGAGTGAGGTACAAAGTTCTTCACTGACATATTTACTTCGTTTGTTAGAATGATTCCATACCGTTTCTGTGGTGTTTGCCGGTGTGGCCTGAATAATATATTGTATGGTCACCAAATCTACACTTCCCAGTTCCTATCCATCGCATCTCACTTATTCCTAAGGTAGTTGCGTCCAGTCTACTCATTTCTCGGACAACATTGTCTGTCTTTACGTTCCATGTGCCTATCTTCGTAGCTGACCCGGTGATTCTAGCACCCTCTGCCTATTTAAGAGCTGCCGGTACTGAGGGCCATTGTTTGTTTTGTCAGCCATGTTGATTGTACTATAAATTTCTTTCTGAGGTAGTTTTCCATTGCTTTCCTCATCGCAGTACTCTTGCCGCTTCGGCTATATGTGCCCCACGCTTTGAGCTCCTCAAGATGTAGCTGTACCGATCATTTTGATCTCCACCTTCATCTAGTAATGTCAGAGCTGGTGCCCTCTGCCATGTCTGTTGGTTCGCGGGAGGTATAATTACTTCCCTTCTGCCCTTCAGTTTTCTCACCGGTTGGTGAGATCTCACGGTTCCCCTATCCAACACCTGAGGACGCGCTCCGTAGGGGTTTTAGACTCCCCATTTCTCGAAACCTTCGTTCTTCATCAAAAATTTTCAAATTGTCCTGAACCTCCGCGATAAAAGTCAAAATTCCGCTGTTGACTCGACCTCATCGCACCGTAATCAATATAACGATCACCATGCACCATTTAGTGTTTGAACTTGAAATTTATACGGATTTTTTTTTCGAATTGCTGAATAAATGATTCATTTTAAATCGAAATTTTGGAGCAGAAAAAATTTGACTTTTCAGTTTGGCCTTCAAGGCCTACGGATACGACTATTGAATTGAATTGATTAGATAGATTAGAAAGAGGACTAGAGAGACTAGATGAAAAAGCAAGAAAGATAAGACTACCCACATAAATCTTGACGAGCAAGTCTATACAGATAAGATTAGACAAACAAAACTTGACAGACGAGACTACACAGAGAAGGATATACAGGCAAGAATAGACCGGCAATGATGGTTGACAGACAAGCCTAGACAGACTAGTCAAAGAAGTCTATAAAGGCAAAACTGGACAAACTAGCAAGACTGGCGCAACTAGACAGAGTAGACTAAACAAACAAAGGTTGACAGAATGGACGAGATAGACAATATTTGACAAACGAGATTAGACAGACTAGACTTGACTGTTAATGCAATAAATTTAAGTCTAGACTGACAAGGCGCGACATGCAAGACTTTAGATCGTGTTTCCCAAAGTGTGGTACGCGTACCCCAAGGGGTACGCGAATGGTTTGAAAGGGGTACGAAACGATGTTCCAAAATTTTCATTTTTTGTGTATCAAAGATAATATATAAAAAGAAAAATGAAAATATTTAAATTACATCAAAGATAGTGCATCAAACATCACTTTTTATAAAGTGTTTAAATCCTTGAATTAGCTGTGAATCTGCAATTCATCTTCATCATCTTTGATAATTAATTAATACAATACAACCAAAAGATTGTATTTACGACCACTATTGTAAGTGCCTATTTAATGCTTATGTAAATAGACTATGTAAATACATCATAACACACATATTAGTGTATTAATCCGCGATTAATGATAAGTTATGATTGATAACACTCGTGCGTTTGGTTTACGATTCGTTGATTGGTTGAGAGCTGCACGTTCATGCGATTGTTAAATATAGTACTCCGTGATTTTCAAACAATCATAAAATGGGTGGTAGACCAAAAAGTCGGATGTTATGATAGAAAATCGCAAAATTGGTGGAAAAAGGTTTTCTATAAATTGTTTTTGATATTTGTTGTCAATGCGTCAATTCTATTCAAGAAAAAATCAAGAACAAAAAAATGCGAGTTAAAATTTTTTGTAAAATGCGAGTTACAATTTTTTGTAAAAAGCCAGTTAAAACATCATTCATCATGTATCATTGCAACGGACAATAACTATCAATCTAGTATTTGTAACAACAATATTAACAATCTTTCGTTTTCTTTTCGACAAATAATGCTCCCTTTTTGTAACAACAAAATAATTGTTAGAAACTTGCTTGGATTTCGTATCATCAGCGGAAATGTGGATCATGTTTGTTGTGCATAAGCAATTATTTATTTTGCTGGGAGGAAAATTAGATATTTGTATATGGAGATTATGCTATGTCCATATTTGATTATGAAATTTATTTTTCTCTCTAATAAGTTTCACTTAATTAGTTCCTAGGCTAGGGCTAAGGCAATCCAAAGTGATGCTGGGATCTTTCAACCAGAAGAGAACTAAAGCTTGCCTGAAACTAAGCAGGAACAAGCTCAGAATTCTGACAGGAGCCCTGACGGGACACTGCAGACTTAGGAAACATCTCAAGGCCCTAGGCCTAGAGGAGGATGATGGATGCAGATTCTGTGGCTCAGCAGAGGAAACCCCCATACATCTGCTCAAAGACTGCGGAGCATTACTCCGCAAGAGACAGCTGTACCTTGGGGCTCACTGCTTGAACACAGAGGAGCTGCAGGCCTTGAATCCCACCCAGATCCTGAGATTCCTAAAGGAGTCAGGATTAGAGGAGGCGCTCTAAATGGGCAAGTACACCAACACTTGGAGGAGGAGGGTGGGGTACAATAGATCTATAAAGGTCGCAGTACAAGTCGTCACCACCATATCTACAATCTACAATCTAATTAGTTCCTAATAGAAAACTTTGAAAATCAAAGATCTATATTCGGGCCGGCGAGAGAATGCAGCGGTACTGCGCCGAGGTATGAGGGCCAAGAGATGCGCCGCGGTACGCGCAGATTAGTTTGAGTTCAGAAATATGCTTCAGTTTTTCAAATACGGACAACTAAACATCGCTCACTCGAAATAAAGAACGAGATGAATTCTCTCGCCGACCCGAGTATAGATTAAAATTATTTCATATTTTGCGTCTTGTTTCGTGAATTTCCAAAACAATTACTTTTTTTAAGGTAGAAATCGGAGAATATTTAATAATAAATTGCGTTGATAATCTGAAAGTTATTCGAATCGACATTTTTTGACCTTTCTCTTCACACCAATTGCTACACACCTTAAATCCCGTCAAATAATTCACAAAACAAACTTTTTTTTGCTAATTAGCTACATTTATTTAAGAAATTAAGCTGTCTAATAATTAATGATCAATTAAGTTATATAATCTAAATTTTAGCGGATTACAAAAAAAAACTAACGATAATCTGAATCAGTGCAAACACTAATACGGTAGCAAAGTGATTTGCTAATCAAACACAATTCATAAAAATATATCCTTGGATATTTTTTCTTTTCTCGACTGACAATTAATGAAGCTTTGAAAAAATATGGACAGTTTCTTCAGGTAACGTTTGGTTTTAACACCGTGCCTTATTTGGCGCACAAGGAAGTGTAATTAAGATATTCTTTGATGAACATTCAACCTGAGTTTTTATCCTCGCGGTTTTTGCCCTTGCCAAAGTTCAACATGTAAATTAAATTGCTCATAATTCGACAATGCACGAGTCTTAGCGTCAAAACAACATTTAATCCTCCAATTCCAAATATGGTCTTGTTAGTAAGTTTAATACTTGTACAGGCAATAATGTAATTATTTAAAATATTAATTTTATTATAGTAGTAACTATTACAGTACAGTAACAGCAGTAAGTTATCTAATAGTAGTTTAACTAAGTAAGAATCTAATCTGATTAGTCTATAGTTTTCTAATATAATCTTTTAGTTCTCTGTTTAGTTAGTATATGTCTGTATAACGATGATTAAACTGCACTACCCCCTAAGTTAAGATTTTATTAAAAAAACCCTGTAAATCGTTTTTCAAGTGGTACAAACAACAACCTCCAATATTATTTTATTTAATATACAAAGTAATTATATAACATTAGATTTATCGACTGTACAATTAAAAGTATTAACATTATTCGTGGATTTGACCATCTTGGAGGTCTAATGTCTCCTTTTTTAGGGTTCCGTACCGAAAACGGAACCCTTATAGGATCACTTTGTTATTCGTCTGTCTGTCTGTCTGTCTATCTGTCTGTCTGTCAAGACCATTTTTTTCAGGAACGCGTAGAGGTAACAAGTTGAAATGTGTATCAAATACTCGGGTCTGCGGTCTCTTTCAGCTGTGAAAAAATCAAACTTGTAAGTCAACGCGATCAAAAGATATGACAATATTCACAAGGGAATCAAAACCTGTAGGGTACTTCCCGTTGATCTAGAATCATGAAATTTGGCAAGAAGCGGTGTCTTACAGCACATGCAAAGGGAAAAATCTGGAAACCGTAAATATGTAGTTTAATTACAAGAAAAATGCGAATTTACTATTAGAAACTTATGAAAATACACTAATGTGTTACGTGGTATTGTCAGGCACCAGAAGCATATGGGTTGCATACAGTTAGGTCCTCCTCGGATACCTTACTTACAAGTTTTTACACTCGGTGCTCGAGTCACAACTCGCACTTGGCCGGTTTTTTTTTATTTTGTAAGTAAATTAAGTATTTACAAAGCAAAACACATTTAAAAGTATTGAATATAACTAAGAATTAAATGTTTTTATCCTCTCCTGTAAAATGTACTAAAAGGTTTTGCAGTTTAACAATCGATAATCTTCCACTCTAGTCTTGTCCAATCTAGTTTTGTATGCATAGTCACGACTGTCGAGTCTTGTATTTATAGTCTCGGCTGTCTAATCTTATCCAACTAGTCTAGTCTTTTATCTGTAAATTTTGTTAGTGTGAATATTGAATTGGCAGTGCAAACGTGGATGTGTTATGGTCTGTTGCAATGTTTACGACCGCAATTTGCAATGTAACCATTAAAACAGCAATGATAACAAATACTTTCTATGTCAATGTCAAAACCTTAACACCTCAAATATTGAGTCAACGATATTTCGAAAATATTTACTTTTTGCACAAATAGATAAATATTAGCTCCATAAACTTTGTTTGCTTAGTCACCTCTTCCTAGTCTTGCGTATCTAGTTTTAGCTAATTTGCCCCGTAATTATATTCGTATTTATTTCGTCTTCTTTAATTTGTTAATCTAGTCTTGTTAGTTTTGTCTATTTACAATCTTGTCTAGTCTTGTATGGTCTTGTCTGACCTTGTCTGGACTTGTCTAGTCTTTGGTCTTGTCTGGTCTGTTCTTGCCTAACCTTGTCTGGCTTAGTCTAGTTTTGTTAGGTCTTGTCTAGTCTTGTCTGACAATACTCGACAGATAGTATTGGACTGATCTAAACAACATGCAGCTAAATTATGATCCGATCATTTGTTGATGTTGTTGATCTAATAATGTTGTTGATATATGTTGTTGATGATATATGTTGTTGATTTGATATGTTGTTGATCTTAACAACATATCAAGTCTAACAACTTGATATGTTGTTAATTGATCTAATATGTTGTTGATTTTCTAAAAAAATCACATAATTAATTTTGATCAAATAATTTAAAATATGTATGTGGTCTTATGTGGTCAATACGCGCCGCGCGTATGTGGTCTTGATTAGATAAATCAAGACTATATACTACCCGCGGCAGCGCCGCGCGTATGTGATCTAAATCATATAAATCAAGACTACATACTACGCGCGGCGGCGCCCCGCGTATATGGTCTTGATCAGATAAATCAAGACTACATACTACGCGCGGCGGCGCCCCGCGTATATGGTCTTGATCAGATAAATCAAGACTACATACTACGAGCGGCGGCGCCGCGCGTATGTGGTCTTATATCTTATCCTATTATCTATATCGTATATGCTTGCTTCTCTAGTCTTGTCCGTCTACTCTAGTTTGTCTAAACTTTTCTAGCACTTTTCCATTAAGTCTTGTCAGTCTAGTAATTCCTGCTACTCTAATTTATCAAGACCTTTCTGTGAACTCTTGTTTGGTCTGACATGTCGACCATTGCTCATCTAGTCTTCCTGACCAGACAAAACCTGACAAGATCAGGCACGACCAGGCCATATTGTTTGTATATCCTCGTCTCTCTTGTTTTATCTAGTCCTATTTGTCTCAAATGCTATCATTAAATCAAGACTCGAAAATGAACTAGAGAGCTGTAGCGTCAACCGAGCCGTTCCATTTTTATTTCTTATTTTACGAGGGCATTACAATAATTACCCAAATATTTTCGGAAAATTTCCGAAAATATTTTATTAGGGTCGGTAATGTAATCCTCGAGCAGATAAAGAAATATTTGTATTTTTAGTTTTACGAGGGCATTACAGTGATTATCCAGATAATTTCGGACGAATTTCCAAAAATATTTTATTAGGGTCAATGGTGTAATGCCGGAGAAATTACTACAAGATATTTTCCCCGAGAATCGGTAATCACCAAAGCAACAAATTGCCGAATGTCGAAAAATAATCACCCCCAGATGAGGGACCAGTATATCTGGACATAATATAAATACCTGGACCCCCGAATAAACAGACTCAGTCAAGCAAGACAGTCAAAGCAAAACAGACCATATACGAGCGGATTGATCAAGACCACATTTATCTGATCAAGACCACATACGCGCGGCGCTGCCGCGCGTAGTATGTAGTCTTGATTTATCTGAACAAGATCACATACGCGCGGCGCTGCCGCGCGTAGTATGTAATCTTGATTTATCTGATCAAGACCATATACGCGCGTAGTATGTAGTCTTGATTTATCTGAACAAGATCACATACGGGCAGCGCTGCCGCGCGTAATATGTAATTTTATCTGATCAAGATTTATCTGATCAAGACCACATATGCGCGGCGCTGCCGCGCGTAGTATGTAGTCTTAATTTATTTGAACAAGACTACATACGCGCGGCGCCGCCGCGCGTAGTATGTACTCTTGATTTATTTGTTCAAGACCACATAAGATCACAACCACGGCGGCGCCGCGCATAGTATGTAGACTTGATTTATCTGATCAAGACCATATACGCGCGGCGGTGCCGCGCGTAGTATGTAGTCTTGATTTATCTGAACAAGATCACATACGCGCGGCGCTGCCGCTCGTAGTATGAAATCTTGATTTATCTGATAAAGTCCATAAACGCGCGGCGCTGCCTCGCGTAGTATGCAGTATTGATTTATCTGAACAAGATCACATACGGGCAGCGCTGCCGCGCGTAGTATGTAATCTTAATTTATCTGATCAAGATCATATGCGCGCGGCGCTGCCTCGCGTAGTATGTAGTTTTGATTTATCTGAACAAGATCACATACGGGCAGCGCTGCCGCGCGTAGTATTGTCTTGATTTATTTGATCAAGACTACATACGCGCAGCGCCGCCGCGCGTAGTATGTAGTCTTGATTTATCTGATCAAAATTACATACTACGCGCGGCGGCGCAGCGCGTATCTGGTCCTGATCAAATAAATCAAGACTACATACTACGCGCGGCGGCGTCGCGCGTATATGGTCTTGATCAGATAAATCAAGACTACATACTTCGCGCGGCTGCGCCGCGCGTATCTGGTCTTGATCAAATAATTCAGGACTACATACTATGTAGTTCTATATGTGGTCTTGATCAGATTATTTAAGATTACATATTACGTGCGGCAGCGCTGCCCATATGTGATCTTGTTCCTGCTGCCCGTATGTGATCTTGTTCCTGCGGCCCGTATGTGATTTTGTTATTGTATGAGCGGTGCCGCGCGTATATGGTCTTGACCAGATAAATCAAGACTATATACTACGCGCGGCAGCGCCGCGCGTATGTGATTTTGTTCAGATAAATCAGCACTACATACTACGCGCGGCGGGCCGCGCGTATGTGGTCTTGATTAAATAAATCAAGACTACATACTACGCGCAGCGGCGCCGTGCGTATATGGTCTTGATCAGATAAATCAAGACTACATACTACGCGCGGCGGCGCCGCGCGTATGTGGTCTTGATCAAATAAATCAAGATTACATACTACACGCGGCAGCGCCGCGCGTGCTGCCGCGCGTATGTGGTCTTAATCAGATAAATCTGGTCTTGGTCAATCTGCTCGTATATGGTCTGTTTTGCTTTGACTCTCTTGCTTGACTGAGTCTGTTTATTCGGGGATCCAGGTATTTATATTATGTCCAGATATACTGGTCCCCCATCCGGGGGTGATTATTTTTCTACATTGGCAATTTGTTGCTTTGGTGATTACTGATTACGGATTCTCGGGAAAATCATCTTGTCGTAATTTCTCCGAGGATTACACCTAATAAAATATTTTTGGAAATTCGTCCAAAAATATCTGGGTAATCACTGTAATGCCCTCATAGAACTAAAAATACAAATATTTCTTTATCTGCTCAAGGATTACATTACCTAAACGATTAAATATCGTAATGCCCTCGTAAACTAAGAAATAAAAATGGAACGGCTCGTTGCCGCTACAGCTCTCTAGTTCTTTTTCCAGTCTTGATTTATTGATAGCATTTGAGACAAATAGGACTAGATAACACAAGAGAAACGAGACTATACAAACAATATTGCCTGGTCGTGCTTGGTCTTGTAAGGTCTTGTGTAGTCTTGTCTGAAACCGAATTGGTTGGCGTGACTGGCTTCTTTGCTCTGTGGGTGATACGCGGTAGCATAAATATCGTCAGGACGAGCAGATTGGCAATGGTCGACAGGTCAGACCAAACAAGACTGCACAGAAAGGTATTGACAAATTAGAGTAGCAGGAAATATTAGACTGACAAGAGTTAATGGACAAGTGCTAGAAAAGTTTAGCCAAACTGGAGTATACAGACAAGACTAGAGAAGCAAGTCTACACCGACTCTTTCGGATAGATATACTAGAAACTAGAACTTAAGCAAGCTTCAGAAGATCTTGGCCTGCAGATGAACTTCAAGAAGACCAAAATCCTCTCTCATGAAAATATCCAAATAACATTAGGTAGCCACCACTTGGAAACCGTGGAGCTGTACATCTATCTTGGACATAATATTAAATTGGGCAGGGACAACTAAACAGCGGAAGTCATAAGGCGAGTCGGCTTGACTTGGGCTGCCTTTGGAAAACTAAACCATATTCTCAGAGAAGACTAATAATTGAATGAAAGATTCAAGCGAAAAGATCTGTTGGTAGACGTCAGAAGTCCTGGTTGAAAGACCTCAGAAAATAATTCGAGCTGCTGTGTCCAGAACAATGTGGATCGCCAACCTTCGTAAGGAGAGGGCGTCATAGAAGAAGAAGATTCTCAGAGACCGTAAAGTTCCAATCTGGCTCAAGAGAAAAGTGTACGATGCGTGCATTCTCCCCGTTGCAACTTATGGCCTAGAGACCACCACTCTCACGGTCAACAGCATAAGCCGTTTAAGAGTCTGCCAGAGAGCAATGGAGCGAGCGATGCCTGAGAGATAAAATACCCAGAACGGAAATTTGCAAACGCACTAAAGTATCGGATGTCATAGAACGAATCGCAAGATTAAGGTGGCGATCGGCAGGTCATGTTGCCCGAGATGACGTGAAATGGACCAAGAAAATAATGCAGTGGAGACACAGAGAGACAAAACGAAGTGTTGGTAGACCCCAGGCGATAAGCCGTTCAAGAGTCAGTCAGAGAGCAATGGAGTGAGCGATGCCTGAGAGATAAAATACCAAAAACGGAAATTCGCAAACGCACTAAAGTATCGTATGTCATAGAACGAATTGCAAGATTAAGGTTGTGATGGGTTTATGTTGGCCGAGATGGCGTGAAATTGACTAAGAAAATAATGCAGTGGAGACACATAGAGACAAAAAGAAGTGTTGGTAGCCCCCGGCGAGATGGCGGGATGACCTACAGCTACTAGCAGGAAAGAACTGGATGCACACCGCTAAAAACAGATCGTCTTGGAAAAAGATGGATGAGGCCTATGTTCAGCAATGGACGATTAAATGATCTCACAGACCGACACGAAAGTTTCGTTGCCGCGACCGCTGCGATATCGCGGCGGACCGGTTGATACGGCGGCTTATGTACATGTTCAGACCAACAAGCGCCAAAAAGTGCGCTTGTTGGTCTGAACATGTACATAAGCCGCCGTATCAATCGGTCCGCCGCGATATCGCAATGGTCGCGGCAAGAGATCCTTAAAGGCTGAAGAAGAAGAGAAGAGGAGATAAACTAGAATATACAGCCAAACTAGACTGTACGGACAAAACAAGACAATTCGGTAAAGGCTTGACAGACAAAACTAGATTTGTTTGTATGTTATAATCTTGTTTTCTAAGCCAAAAAGTTTGTCTAATGCAGTCTATTCACGTTCCTTACAATTACGTCGTCGCCTTTTTTGTGTGATATTCATCTGTGTCTAGTTATCTTATATTGTTTGTATATTCTTATCGCTCGAGATCAAATTCTGTAAATTGCAAATATAATGATAATTTGCAATGATTCTGTATTCTGTAAATTTGCAAATATAATTTTTTTTTACAGTTAGCCGTAGTGATGTCATAAGTGAATATAAAACGAGAATTTAGTCTAAATGAAGAATGTGAATCCTTTTTATGGCAATCGAAGGGCATTTAGTTTTATTTTATGCTGCAGACGACATATATAAGAATCTATACACAAAGATCAAGGTTTCTTTCGGGCGAGTGTGTATATTGTTCGTAAACTGCAGGACGCAGAGGAATGAGAAAAAAGCTTACTTTTATTTGCACGGCGTAAGTGCTGTAGGTATTAAGTTTATGGATATTTTGCCTTTTTTTAAACATTTCTGCGGTTTGGAGGAAACTAACTGGAAATATTTGCGTGTGATTCGCTTTTGCGACAACCTTGGTGGGAGTGATTTCATTTAATATCGAAGCGTTTTTTCTTTTCTTGCTTTTATTAATTTAAGGAGAATGAAATAAAAACAGCAGCGTGATTAATTTCGCGTTCGTAATTTATTCTGGTTGCACGTTTTGTGTGATTTTTGCAGACTCGTGACTCGTTTTTACTGCGTATCTTATGAAATACGGAAAACGGTTTATTTTTATGCATGAAGTTCAGGATGATTCGTTTTATGATGATTTCAGATTTTAATTACAAATTATTATTAATTTTAATTTATTAAATTATTCGGTACTTACATACGTATTAACGCCAGGACCGCTATATATTGGATCGAGAGTTCGCGCTGCCGCGCGTATGTTGTCTTGATTTATCTGTCCGCTTCGCGGCGGGCAACCTAATCTAACCGGGGTTAAAAAAATAGTATAGAGTTTTAGAGTGTCATAATTTTGACACATTGAAAATTGGCAAATAATGCAGCTCTGAAATCACCTTACTGCAGCCGGTCCCAAGCCCGGATAAAAGAGGAGGGTTGAGCGGAGGGTTAACTACCCACCCTCGGAAAAAAGAAACTAGTTATGAAAACTGCAACTTTGCCTCGGAACCGGACAGACAAACACAAAAAACGACAAATGCAATGTAAAAGGACCATGAATATTGGAACTTGGAATGTCCAGAGTTGGTACAGACCTGGAGCTACTATAAATGCTGTGGATCAACTGGAAAACATAGGAATGGATATAACAGCCGTCCAAGAAATAAGATGGCCAGACGATGGAAATATAAAAATAAGTAAATCCACCATCTTCTTCAGCGGTAACAAAAACGGAAGACATGAATTTGGAACGGGCTTTGTGATTAGAGACAACCTAGTACAGAATATACTAAATTTTAAACCTATAAATGAAAGGATATGCTACATACGAATGAAGGGAGAGCGATACAAAATTTCGATTATCTCAGCGCATGCACCAACGGAAGAGAAGGATGAAGATATCAAGGATGACTTCTACGATGCCCTAGAAAGAGAGATAGATACGATGCCCAAACAGGATATGCGCATACTCTGCGGGGACTTTAATGCTAAAATAGGCAAAGAGCCCAGCCTATACCCCACAATAGGTAAACACAATATATCCAACGACAATGGCTTAAGACTCACAGAAACTGCAGCAGCTAATAATATGCTAATAAAGTCAACTATGTTTCCGCATAAAGACATCCATAAGCAAACCTGGGTCTCAAACGACCATATTACACGCAACCAAATTGACCACATCATTGTAGATGCCCGTCATGGCAACAATATTATAGACGTAAGAAGCCTGAGAGGAATAGACGGAGACACAGATCATTACTTAGTCAGAGCAAAAGTCAAGTCCAGAATATCTAGCCACAAATACAATAAAACAACAATAAACCCACAATGGAACATGGACGAAATACACAATGCAGAGAAACAACAAAACTATAGAGAACAACTTGAACAAACCTTGAACTCTGAAAGAGAAGACAATGATATAGAACAGCTATGGGAAGCGACTGCCGAAATAATAACCAAGACAGCTGACAAGATCTTTGGAAGGAGTAAGCAGAAGAAGGCAAAAACATGGTATGACGAGGAATGTCGGAAACAACTGGAAAAAAGACAAACAGTAAGAAAGACTTGGATACAACTGCAAACAGACCAAAGTAAAAAGGAATATGACGACTGTCGAAAAGAAACAAGAAAAATAATACGCACAAAGAAAAGAAACTACGAACAACAAAAATATGAAACTATGGAGAGAGACCGGCCCAAACCAGGCTCCAGAGAATTCTACAAAGCAATTTCCTCTGAGAAAAGAGGGCATAGAGCCAATTCCATCCACACACTGAGAGACAACCAAGGCCGTATGATAATCGACGGTAAAGAAATAACTGAAGAATGGAAAAAGTATTTTAGAGACCTTCTAAACATCATACAGGAAGAACAGCACAAAGAAGAGTAATAAAATCTATATCACAGCGGACATGCCCGTCAAAAATCCTTCCTTTGAAGAAACCCAAAAGGCCTTAAATAAGCTGAAAAATCACAAAGCGCCGGGTACGGACGAGATACTAGCAGAACTTCTGAAATATGGGGGAGACGCACTACATCGCCAAATCCACCAGCTAATAACGCACATATGGTTAGAAGAAAGGATACCAGCACGATGGAAGGAAAACATAATAGTGCCCATTCACAAAAAAGGGGACAAAACAAAATGCGCGAATTATAGAGGAATCTCACTCCTAAACACGGCATATAAAACCCTCTCAAACATCATTCTTAGTAGACTAATCCCTTATGCTGAAAATGTCCTAGGCGAATATCAAGCCGGGTTTAGGGCAAACAGATCAACAATAGATCAACTATTCACGCTGAGACAACTTCTAGAAAAGGGATGGGAGTATAACAAACCCATACACAATCTTTTCATAGACTTTCGACAGGCATATGATAGCGTAGAAAGAAGCCAAGTATGGAATGCCATGGCGGAGTTCTCAATACCAAAGAAACTCATTCGGATGACCAAAGTCTGTATGGAGGGTGGAATATCTAAAGTACGTGTAAATAATAAACTGTCTGGCAGCTTTGAAATCAACAGTGGACACAAACAGGGTAATGCGTTATCTCCACTACTATTCAACCTTGTATTAGAGAAAGCCATGAGGTCGGCCAAAATAAAAACAGAATTGCTATCGGGTCAAGGTCCCAAAGTGTTACTCGCATATGCAGATGACATAGATCTCGTTGGAGACTCCATTCTATCCACGAAAGACATTTTCAACAAGGTGGAAGGAGCAACAAGTGAAGTAGGGCTGAAGATTAATGAAGAGAAAACGAAGTATATGTGTATAAATAGAACAACACGAAGAGACAGAATAGGACAAAATATGACGATCAACACCTTTAATTTCGAAAGAGTACAACGTTTTAAGTATCTGGGGGCCGTAATCACATTGGACAACGATGTTACCGAAGAAATAAAAGACAGAATCCAATCTGCAAACCGCTGTCTATTTGCACTGAATAAGCTCATAAAATCAAAATCTAATGTTCAACGCCGCGCGTATAGTCTTGATCAGATAAATCAAGACCACATACGCGCGATAGAGCAGATTTTCATCAAAAAAGATTAGTTTGCACACCGCGAAGCGGCGGATAAATCAAGACCACATACGCGCGGCAGCGCCACGCGTATAGTCTTGAGCAGATAAATCAAGACCACATACGCGCGATAGAGCAGATAAATCAAGACCACATACGCGCGATAGAGCAGATTTTCATCAAAAAAGATTAGTTTGCACATCGCGAAGCGGCAGATAAATCAAGACCACATACGCGCGATAGAGCAGATTTTCATCAAATAAGATTAGTTAGCACACCGCGAAGCGGCGGATAAATCAAGACCCCATACGCGCGGCAGCGCCACGCGTATAGTCTTGAGCAGATAAATCAAGACCACATACGCGCGATAGAGCAGATAAATCAAGACCACATACGCGCGATAGAGCAGATTTTCATCAAAAAAGATTAGTTTGCACATCGCGAAGCGGCAGATAAATCAAGACCACATACGCGCGATAGAGCAGATAAATCAAGACCACATCCGCGCGATAGAGCAGATTTTCATCAAAAAAGATTAGTTTGCACATCGCGAAGCGGCAGATAAATCAAGACCACATACGCGCGATAGAGCAGATTTTCATCAAAAAAGATTAGTTTGCACACCGCGAAGCGGCGGATAAATCAAGACCCCATACGCGCGGCAGCGCCACGCGTATAGTCTTGAGCAGATAAATCAAGACCACATACGCGCGATAGAGCAGATAAATCAAGACCACATTCATCAAAAAAAGATTAGTTTGCACATCGCGAAGCGGCAGATAAATCAAGACCACATACGCGCGATAGAGCAGATTTTCATCAAATAAGATTAGTTAGCACACCGCGAAGCGGCGGATAAATCAAGACCCCATACGCGCGGCAGCGCCACGCGTATAGTCTTGAGCAGATAAATCAAGACCACATACGCGCGATAGAGCAGATAAATCAAGACCACATACGCGCGATAGAGCAGATTTTCATCAAAAAAGATTAGTTTGCACATCGCGAAGCGGCAGATAAATCAAGACCACATACGCGCGATAGAGCAGATAAATCAAGACCACATCCGCGCGATAGAGCAGATTTTCATCAAAAAAGATTAGTTTGCACATCGCGAAGCGGCAGATAAATCAAGACCACATACGCGCGATGGAGCAGATTTTCATCAAAAAAGGATTAGTTTCCACATCGCGAAGCGGCAGATAAATCAAGACCACATACGGCAGCGCCGCGCGTATAGTCTTGATCAGATAAATTAAGACCACATACGCGCGATAGAGCAGATTTTCATCAAAAAAATAGTTTGCACCACGCGAAGCGGCAGATAAATCAAGACCACATACGCGCAGCAGCGCCGCGCGTATAGTCTTGATCAGATAAATCAAGACCACATACGCGCGATAGAGCAGATTTTCATCAAAAAAGATTAGTTTGCACATCGCGAAGTGGCAGATAAATCAAGACCACATACGCGCGATAGAGCAGATTTTCATGAAAAAAGATTAGTTTGCACATCGCGAAGCGGCAGATAAATCAAGACCACATACGCGCAGCAGTGCCGCGCGTATAGTCTTGATCAGATAAATCAAGACCACATACGCGCGATAGAACAGATTTTCATCAAAAAAGATTATTTTGCACATCGCGAACCGGCAGATAAATCAAGACCACAAACGCGCGATAGAGCAGATTTTTATTAAAAAAGATTAGTTTGCACATCGCGAAGCGGTAGATAAATCAAGACCACATACGCGCTGTAGCGCCGCGCGTATTGTCTTGATCAGATAAATCAAGACCACATACGCGCGATAGAGCAGATTTTTATCAAAAAAGATTAGTTTGCACATCGCGAAGCGGCAGATAAATCAAGACCACATACGGCAACGCCGCGCGTATAGTCTTGATCAGATAAATCAAGACCACATACGCGCGATGGAGCGGATTTTCATAAAAAAAGGATTAGTTTGCACATCGCGAAGCGGCAGATAAATCAAGACCACATACGGCAACGCCGCGCGTATAGTCTTGATCAGATAAATCAAGACCACATACGCGCGATAGAGCAGATTTTCATCAAAAAAGATTAGTTTGCACATCGCGAAGCGGCAGATAAATGAAGACCACATACGCGCTGTAGCGCCGCGCGTATTGTCTTGATCAGATAAATCAAGACCACATACGCGCGATAGAGCAGATTTTTATCAAAAAAGATTAGTTTGCACATCGCGAAGCGGCAGATAAATCAAGACCATATACATGCGGCAGCGCCGCGCGTATAGTCTTGATCAGATAAATCAAGACCACATACGCGCGATAGAGTAGATTTTCATAAAAAAAGATTAGTTTGCACACCGCGAAGCGGCAGATAAATCAATACCACATACGCGCGATAGAGCAGATTTTCATCAAAAAAGATTAGTTTCCACATCGCGAAGCGGCAGATAAATCAAGAACACATACGCGCTATAGAGCAGATTTTCATCAAAAAAGATTAGTTTGCACATCACGAAGCGGCAGATAAATCAAGACCACATACGCGCGATAGAGCAGATTTTCATCAAAAAAGATTAGTTTGCACACCGCGAAGCGGCAGATAAATCAAGACCACATACGCGCGATAGACCAGATTTTCATCAAAAAAGATTAGTTTGCACACCGCGAAGCGGCGGACAAATCAAGACCACATACGCGCGGCAGCGCCACGCGTATAGTCTTGATCAGATATATCAAGACCACATACGCGCGATAGAGCAGATTTTCATCAAAAAAGATTAGTTTGCTCACCGCGAAGCGGCAGATAAATCAAGACCACATACGCGCGATAGAGCAGATTTTCATCAAAAAAGATTAGTTTGCACATCGCGAACCGGCAGATAAATCAAGACCACATACGCGCGATAAAGCAGATTTTCATAAAAAAAAGATTAGTTTGCACACCGCGAAGCGGCAGATAAATCAAGATCACATACGCGCGATAGAGCAGATTTTCATCAAAAAAGATTAGTTTGCACACCGAGAAGCGGCGGATAAATCAAGACCACATACGCGCGGTATCGCCACGCGTATAGTCTTGATCAGATAAATCAAGACCACATACGCGCGATAGAGCAGGTTTTCATAAAAAAAGATTAGTTTGCACACCGCGAAGCGGCGGACAAATCAAGACCACATACGCGCGGCAGCGCCACGCGTATAGTCTTGATCAGATAAATCAAGACCACATACGCGCGATAGAGCAGATTTTCACAAAAAAAAGATTAGTTTGCACACCGCGAAGCGGCGGATAAATCAAGACCACATACGCGCGGCAGCGCCACGCGTATAGTCTTGATCAGATATATCAAGACCACATACGCGCGATGGAGCAGATTTTCATCAAAATAGATTAGTTTGCTTACCGCGAAGCGGCAGATAAATCAAGACCACATACGCGCGATAGAGCAGATTTTCAAAAAAAAAAAATTAGTCTTGATTTATCTGATCAAGATTATACGCGTGGCGCTGCCGCGCGTATGTGGTCTTGATTTATCTGCCGCTTCGTGATGTGCAAACTAATCTTTTTTGATGAAAATCTGCTCTATCGCGCGTATGTGTTCTTGATTTATCTGCCGCTTCGCGATGTGCAAACTAATCTTTTTTGATGAAATTCTGCTCTATCGCGTGTTAAGTGTTAAACGTATGTTCGGTAGAGTTTGGAAAAATGGACGGAAAAAAAGATTTGACAAAACTTCAATTTTTTATTCAAATTTTTGGTATTTATAAAAATTCTGTATCAATGCTATCGGCCACGATGATACCAAAACGTCAATTTCAATAAAAAATTGTCGCATCGGTTTTTGGAGCCACCAGCAGGCCCATGAGCTTAGGCGGCGATGACAATGAGGGAAGGATCTTCGGCAACGAAGAAATTTTGACGACAACGACAAATATTACAGACAGAGTATTAGTTATCTAATACTCTGTTAATTACAGATTAATCTTGTCTGTCTAGAACTGGTATGCTGTATAATAGTATATTACGTAACGAGAGTTGTAAGAAGCATATTACGTAAGAACGGAACAGCTTAGCACGACCCGCGTAGCGGGAATTGCGTAATTCCGCGAGTACGTAATTGCCTTACAACTCGAGTTATGTACTATACATTATTTACGACCACACTAATTTGTTTCTGTTTAACCCCTTGACATTCGAATAAACTGCGCTTTGACTTGTCCATATACATGTGATCTTATCAGAAATAACGTCTTGTTACTTGACATCCCAGAGACGTCATTGGAGACGTCATTATGTCAAGGGGTTAATTAAGCTTAATAACAATGTTTGATGTAACAAATTTATATCTTATTATTATTTAACGTTATAATAAACAAACAGTTGTATTTTCATATATAAATGTTACTCGACATTATTTAACTTGATAGAAATGAAAAGGAATTCATTCTTAATGGTTACATACCTTATTATTTAGCACTTATTTGGGTTAAACTGGAATAAGAGTGCTCATAGATATAGGCAACCCAATGTACGCAATGTCAATTTCCGGTAGTTTGAATTGTGGCACAGGGGGCGCTGAACGTATGAGCACGTAGTAGCAGCTCTCAACCAATCAACGAATCGTAAACGAAACGCACGTGTGTGTTATCAATCATAACTTATCATTAATCGCGGACTGTTACATACGTGTGTGTTATGATGTATTTGCATAGTCCACGAACTGTACAATAATGGGCATTTACAATAGTTGTCGTAGATATAATCAACTATTGTAAATGCCCATTATAGTGTAGTCTTTTCTGTTAGAAGTGTTAAATTATTACGTCAGGATGAACATTTAGTCCTTGAAGCAGATTAAGAGAAACATAAAACTAAATCTATTTATTTTGATTGAATAAATGATACACAAGGTGAAAACATTTTCAAAGAAGAAACGTTTGTAACATTTACGTATCCTTGTGAGACCTGGCGAAATGGTTATTAAGTCCGCTCGGAAAAATAATTGAACGGTGCTAAGCGGCTACTGGAACACAATTAAGTTGTTATTTGTTCTTGCTCCAATTTGCAATCAACAAACGATTTGTTGCACAACTGAGCGGCGAGGGTGCGAGTGTAACAGACACATTGTGGTTTGCGTAATCAAACTGTGAACGCGATTTTCAGTTTAATAAATAATCTTGCACAAGGAGATAATATTCCGGGCGCGAGAAAACTGTGTTATTCTCGTGTGGACATTGAAAATTCATTTCAAGGATTTTAAATACATTTATCGTTACCTTAAGCAAAAATCTTGTTTATTAGCTAATAATTATTATTATTAGGATTAATAATTTATGCTTTTTTATCGTAATTATGTTGTTGCCACCAGGTGTGAATCAGTTAATAAAATGAGATTGGGGTTTAGGTGAGTGGAAGAGATTACTTGAATTATCCTTGACGCGGATTCGATCACGTTAAATGTTAAAACAGAATCGAATTTTACGCTTTTTGCATCGACATTAAAATTAAATTAGTTACATTCGCAAAAAAGACTAGTATATAATATCAGGTCTAAGGTTTGATTGCGTAACGATTTATCTTTCGAAAACGGGCGAAAAACTGGTAACGGCTCGCGTACACCTTATCCGTCATCGGCCGAAGTTTGTTCGGGCGACGACGGCCGAACTCGGACGATTGAATCAAACACTTGTAAAAGAAAGAGAGCGCGTATACAAATAAATGGTCGTGTTTATGTACGCGCTCTATGGTCATAGACTCACTATGGTCATCGGTCTATTCCTCGAGAACAGGAGATTTTATGTTTCACTCCAAAACAAGTATAGCAGATGCAGGGTCCAGAAGAATGTAATGCCGAAAGGCAATGTCCTATCCCCACTCTTGTACAACGTGTACACGAACGACCAGCCGATTCCTGACAATATAAGGCAATTAATCTATGCCGATGATACAGCTTTGGCAGCCCAGGGCAACGAGTTTACAGAGGTGAGGAGAAGTTGGAGGTCGCTCTTGAGGAACTGGCAATCAATTACCAGAAAAACCACCTAAAGCCGAATCCCAGCAAGACTCAGGTCTGCGCCTTCCACCTGAAAAACAAAGAAGCACGACGGGAGCTCGAGATATATTGGCGATGCAAACGACTGGAGCGCTGCCCGAGATACCTGGGCGTGACCCTGGACCGTACTCTGTCCTTCAGATAACACTGCATCAATACTAAAGGCAAAGTTAGTGCTCGTAATAACATATTGCGAAAACTCACAGGCACAGGATGGGGAGCTCAACCAGAAACGCTCAGAAGCTCGGCTTTGGCGCTCTGTGTGTCCACTGCGGAATACGCCGCACCGGTTTGGGCAGCTTCAGCTCAAAAACATGTGGACGTCGCTATCAACGAGACAAGCTGCCTAAAGCCAAATCCAGTTAGTAGTTTGTACCCACTTATTGGCGTGGCACACCCATCTGTGCGAAGAGCCATCGGCACGGATGCTGAAAGGACGAAACAGGAAACCGATGCTCGTCATCCTATGCACCAACACGAGCCGGCCGGTCGACGCCGAAGATCAATGAAGAGCTTCATGGCAAGATCACACACACTTGAGGGGTCCATAGAAAATAGCCGTGGATCCAACAGCTAACTACTTGAGAATCCCCAAGAGAAGAAATGGCCCCAGGCAAACAGCCCCCTTTCGCGGTATGGAAATCCCTAAATCGGCTCAGGAGTGGCAAGGTGCAAGACAAATTTGTTGAGGTGGGGAATTTCAAAAACTTCTGAGAACGACGATGTGCTGTGTGCGTGTGACCAGCCCTAGGATATTAGCCACATACTGGTCTACCCTCAACTGGAAGAAGGATGCACGCACGAAGACTTAATTTTATGTAGCGACAAGGCTATTGCAGCCGCTATTTTTTGGAAAGATGTCGTATGAGCCAGACACGGAAAGTAAGTACTTCGGTCGATGACGGATTAGGTGACTTAATACACTAACTTATTTTTCAAATCTTAAGCCGTTGAGGTATGTGTCGATGTTAATATCTTTTCCCTCCCAGACTTTTTAACTTTAACGTTTTAACTTTAGGCTTTCTCGATAACAAATGGCAAAAAGCCCAAACACTCGAAAGTCACGTTTAGAATGCAGTCGATGGTTTTTGGACAAAGGGGATAATTTTATCAACAAAATAACTATGACTGACAAAGCACTTTTTCAATTCCAAAGATTCGGCAACCAGCTGGACTCCCAACTAGGTGAATATATCGGTCTTATATTCACTTATAAGGCTTATAAGGCTTCCGAGCTAGTAGATCATGTACAGAGCAAATACAAAATCTCAAGACCATCCTTACATATCGGGGTTACGGCGGACATCCCTGGGTTGTAATCCTAGTCGCCTTTCAAAAGGCATATGATTCAGTAGACAGACAGACCCTGATCTCCACCCTTCGAGAATTGGGTCTGGATGAGAAGACAACCAGGCCACTAATCCTGAGAAACACCACCTCCAAAGTCAAAGTACTTTTTCAATTGCAAAGTGTCGGCAACCAGCTTGACTCCCAACTAGAGGAATATCAGGCTGGCTTACGAGCAAATACAAAATCTCAATTTCTCCCTAGGTAGTAATCCTGGGTAGACATCCCTGGGTAGTAATCCAAGTGAACTTTCAAAAGGCATATGATTCAGTAGACAAAGAGACCCTGATCTCCACCCTTCGAGAATTGGGTCTGGATGAGAAGACAACCAGGCCACTAATTCTGAGAAACACCACCTCCAAAGGCAAGCTTAGAGGTGAACTCTCCGAGAGCTTTCCCATTCAAACAGAAGTTAGACAGGGTAATAGTCTTTCTTGCATACTGTTCAACTGTTTGCTGGAGAAAATCATCACAACTATTCATCATCTGGAGCTGCGGATTGGATACAAGAAAGATAACCTCAATGTACACTGCTTAGCCTTTGCTGATGACTTTGTCCTGTTATCCAACGATTTAGAAGAGGCTACAAGCCTTACCAAATACATAGCCTTTCCAGCATAGCAGCTAAGGCTGGTTTGCTCATTACCATCGGGAGCTGGACTCAGGATTGGAAACAAGAAAAATAACCTTAATGTACACTGCTTAGCCTTTGCTGATGACCTTGTCCTGTTATCCAACGATTTAGAAGAGGCTACAAGCCTTACCAAATACATAGCCTTTCCAGCATAGCAGCTAAGGCTGGTTTGCTCATTACCATCGGGAGCTGGACTCAGGATTGGATACAAGAAAGATAACCTTAATGTACACTGCTTAGCCTTTGCTGATGACCTTGTCCTGTTATCCAACGATTTAGAAGAGGCTACAAGCCTTACCAAATACATAGGCTTTCCAGCATAGCAGCTAAGGCTGGTTTGCTCATTACCATCGGGAGCTGGACTCAGGATTGGATACAAGAAAGATAACCTTAATGTACACTGCTTAGCCTTTGCTGATGACCTTGTCCTGTTATCCAACGATTTAGAAGAGGCTACAAGCCTTACCAAATACATAGCCTTTCCAGCATAGCAGCTAAGGCTGGTTTGCTCATTACCTTCGGGAGCTGGACTCAGGATTGGATATAAGAAAGATAACCTTAATGTACACTGCTTAGCCTTTGCTGATGACCTTGTCCTGTTATCCAACGATTTAGAAGAGGCTACAAGCCTTACCAAATACATAGCCTTTCCAGCATAGCAGCTAAGGCTGGTTTGCTCATTACCATCGGGAGCTGGACTCAGGATTGGATACAAGAAAGATAACCTTAATGTACACAACTTAGCCTTTGCTGATGATCTTGTCCTGTTATCCAACGATTTAGAAGAGACTACAAGGCTTACCGAATACAGAGCCACTCCAGCATAGCAGCTAAGGCTGGTTTGCTCATTACCATCGGGAGCTGGACTCAGGATTGGATACAAGAAAGATAACCTTAATGTACACAGCTTAGCCTTTGCTGATGACCTTGTCCTGTTATCCAACGATTTAGAAGAGACTACAAGGCTTACCGAATACAGAGCCACTCCAGCATAGCAGCTAAGGCTGGTTTGCTCATTACCATCGGGAGCTGGACTCACGATTGGATACAAGAAAGATAACCTTAATGTACACAGCTTAGCCTTTGCTGATGACCTTGTCCTGTTATCCAACGATTTAGAAGAGGCTACAAAGCTTACCAAATACAGAGCCACTCCAGCATAGCAGCCAAGGCTGGTTTGCTCATTACCATCGGGAGCTGGACTCAGGATTGGATACAGGAAAGATAACCTTAATGTACACAGCTTAGCCTTTGCTGATGACCTTGTCCTGTTATCCAACGATTTAGAAGAGGCTACTTACCAAATACAGAGCCTCTCTAGCATCGCAGCTAAGGCTGGTTTGAGAGTTAGCATGCACAAAACTGGGTTTTAACATAAAGGACGCCCCATTTACAATTCCACTAGAAGGTACTACCATTCGCAAAGTCGTTGCAGTCAAGTATTTAAGAAAGTCGATTTCAACAAACGAGAGTGAGGACTGGGCTATAGATACCAGATATAACAAGTTACATGTTTCTACCACTCCTGCAAGAGCATTTACATCTCCAAACATTTGTCAAGTCTGGTCTTGTCTGTTCTTGTCTGATATTGTCTTGTGTTTTATGGTCTTGTCTGGCCTTGTCTGACCTTGTATGGTCTTATCTGGTCTTGTCTGAACATGTTTGGTCTTGTCTGGTCTTATCTAGTCTGGTTTGAGCTTGTCTGGTTCTGTCTTGTCTTGTCTAGTATTGTCTGGTCTTGTGTGAACTTGTGTGATCTTGTATGGTCTTGTCGGTCTTGTGTGGTCTTGTCTGGTCTTGTTTGGTCTGGTTCTGTCTGTTCCTTTTTGGTCCGGTCTAGTATTGCCAGGTCTTGTCTGGTCTTGTTTGGTGTTATTTGGTTTTGTCTTGTCTTGTCTGGTTGTGTCTGGTCTTTTCTGGTTTTGCTTGGTACAAGTCTTGTCTTGTCTGGTCTTCTCTGGTTTTGTTTGGTACAAGTCTTGTCTTGTCTGGTTTTGTCTGGCATTGTCTGACCTTATCTGGTCTTGTTCGGTCTTGTCTGGTCTTGTCAGATATTGTCTGGTCTTTTCTGGTCTTGTCAGGTATTGTCTGGTCTTGTCTGGTCTTGTTTGGTGTTATTTGGTTTTGTCTTGTCTTGTCTGGTTGTGTCTGGTCTTTTCTGGTTTTGTTTGGTACAAGTCTTGTCTTCTCTGGTCTTCTCTGGTTTTGTTTGGTACAAGTCTTGTCTTGTCTGGTCTTGTCTGGCATTGTCTGACCTTATCTGGTCTTGTTCGGTCTTGTCTGGTCTTGTCAGATATTGTCTGGTCGTTTCTGGTCTTGTCAGGTATAGTCTGGTCTTGTCTGGTCTTGTTTGGTGTTATTTGGTTTTGTCTTGTCTGGTTGTGTCTGGTCTTTTCTGGTTTTGTTTGGTACAAGTCTTGTCATGTCTTCTCTGGTTTTGTTTGGTACAAGTCTTGTCTTGTCTGGTCTTGTCTGGCATTGTCTGAGCTTATCTGGTCTTGTTCGGTCTTGTCTGGTCTTGTCAGATATTGTCTGGTCTTTTCTGGTCTTGTCAGGTATTGTCTGGTCTTGTCTGGTGTTATTTGGTTTTGTCTTGTCTTGTCTGGTTGTGTCTGGTCTTTTCTGGTTTTGTTTGGTACAAGTCTTGTCTTGTCTGGTCTTCTCTGGTTTTGTTTGGTACAAGTCTTGTCTTGTCTGGTCTTGTCTGGCATTGTCTGACCTTATCTGGTCTTGTTCGGTCTTGTCTGGTCTTGTGAGATATTGTCTGGTCTTTTCTGGTCTTGTCAGGTATTGTCTGGTCTTGTCTGGTCTTGTTTGGTGTTATTTGGTTTTGTCTTGTCTTGTCTGGTTGTGTCTGGCCTTTTCTGGTTTTGTTTGGTACAAGTCTTGTCTTGTCTGGTCTTCTCTGGTTTTGTTTGGTACAAGTCTTGTCTTGTCTGGTCTTCTCTGGTTTTGTTTGGTACAAGTCTTGTCTTGTCTGGTCTTGTCTGGCATTGTCTGACCTTATCTGGTCTTGTTCGGTCTTGTCTGGTCTTGTCAGATATTGTCTGGTCTTTTCTATTCTTGTCAAGTATTGTCTGGTCTTGTCTGGTCTTGTTTAGTGTTATTTGGTTTTGTCTTGTCTTGTCTGGTGGTGTCTGGTCTTTTCTGGTTTTGTTTGGTACAAGTCTTGTCTTGTCTGGTCTTCTCTGGTTTTGTTTGGTACAAGTCTTGTCTTGTCTGGTCTTTTCTGGTTTTGTTTGGTACAAGTCTTGTCTTGTCTGGTCTTCTCTGGTTTTGTTTGGTACAAGTCTTGTCTTGTCTGGTCTTGTCTGGCATTGTCTGACCTTATCTGGTCTTGTTCGGTCTTGTCTGGTCTTGTCAGATATTGTCTGGTCTTTTCTGGTCTTGTCAGGTATTGTCTGGTCCTGTTTGGTGTTATTTGATTTTGTCTTGTCTTGTCTGGTTGTTTCTGGTCTTTTCTGGTTTTGTTTGGTACAAGACTTGTCTTGTCTGGTTTTCTCTGGTTCTGTTTGGTACAAGTCTTGTCTTGTCTGGTCTTTTCTGGTTTTGGTTGGTACAAGTCTTGTCTTGTCTGGTCTTTTCTGGTTTTGTTTGGTACAAGTCTTGTCTTGTCTGGTCTTCTCTGGTTTTGTTTGGTACAAGTCTTGTCTTGTCTGGTCTTGTCTGGCATTGTCTGACCTTATCTGGTCTTGTTCGGTCTTGTCTGGTCTTGTGAGATATTGTCTGGTCTTTTCTGGTCTTGTCAGGTATTGTCTGGTCTTGTCTGGTCTTGTTTGGTGTTATTTGGTTTTGTCTTGTCTTGTCTGGTTGTGTCTGGTCTTTTCTGGTTTTGTTTGGTACAAGTCTTGTCTTGTCTGGTCTTCTCTGGTTTTGTTTGGTACAAGTCTTGTCTTGTCTGGTCTTGTCTGGCATTGTCTGACCTTATCTGGTCTTGTTCGGTCTTGTCTGGTCTTGTCAGATATTGTCTGGTCTTTTCTATTCTTGTCAGGTATTGTCTGGTCTTGTCTGGTCTTGTTTAGTGTTATTTGGTTTTGTCTTGTCTTGTCTGGTTGTGTCTGGTCTTTTCTGGTTTTGTTTGGTACAAGTCTTGTCTTGTCTGGTCTTCTCTGGTTTTGTTTGGTACAAGTTTTGTCTTGTCTGGTCTTTTCTGGTTTTGTTTGGTACAAGTCTTGTCTTGTCTGGTCTTCTCTGGTTTTGTTTGGTACAAGTCTTGTCTTGTCTGGTCTTGTCTGGCATTGTCTGACCTTATCTGGTCTTGTTCGGTCTTGTCTGGTCTTGTCAGATATTGTCTGGTCTTTTCTGGTCTTGTCAGGTATTGTCTGGTCCTGTTTGGTGTTATTTGATTTTGTCTTGTCTTGTCTGGTTGTTTCTGGTCTTTTCTGGTTTTGTTTGGTACAAGTCTTGTCTTGTCTGGTCTTCTCTGGTTTTGTTTGGTACAAGTCTTGTCTTGTCTGGTCTTTTCTGGTTTTGTTTGGTACAAGTCTTGTCTTGTCTGGTCTTCTCTGGTTTTGTTTGGTACAAGTCTTGTCTTGTCTGGTCTTGTCTGGCATTGTCTGACCTTATCTGGTCTTGTTCGGTCTTGTCTGGTCTTGTCAGATATTGTCTGGTCTTTTCTGGTCTTGTCAGGTATTGTCTGGTCTTGTCTGGTCTTGTTTGGTGTTATTTGGTTTTGTCTTGTCTTGTCTGGTTGTGTCTGGTCTTTTCTGGTTTTGTTTGGTACAAGTCTTGTCTTGTCTGGTCTTCTCTGGTTTTGTTTGGTACAAGTCTTGTCTTGTCTGGTCTTGTCTGGCATTGTGTGACCTTATCTGGTCTTGTTCGGTCTTGTCTGGTCTTGTCAGATATTGTCTGGTCTTTTCTATTCTTGTCAGGTATTGTCTGGTCTTGTCTGGTCTTGTTTAGTGTTATTCGGTTTTGTCTTGTCTTGTCTGGTTGTTTCTGGTCTGGTCTTTTCTGGTTTTGTTTGGTACAAGTCTTGTCTTGTCTGGTCTTCTCTGGTTTTGTTTGGTACAAGTCTTGTCTTGTCTGGTCTTGTCTGGCATTGTCTGACCTTATCGGGTCTTGTTCGGTCTTGTCTGGTCATGTCAGATATTGTCTGGTCTTTTCTGGTCTTGTCAGGTATTGTCTGGTCTTGTCTGGTCTTTACACTTCTTGTCTGGTCTTCTCTAGTCTTGTCACTGTTTAAATAAAATTGAATACAGAAATTGGATTATAGAAGACATGGGTGAAGAGAGATTACCTAATGATGGGTTAACAAAAATTTGGAACAAACTTTAAGCAATAACTAAAATAAATAGAATAAGTAGAGACAAATAAATGCTCTTGATGCAATTAAGAGTTAAGGGATAATTTAATTCTAGAATCAATTAAGTTTGGGTTGTTGTTTTATTTGCGAGTCGGAGAAATGCAAATCCAAACGAAACGGTCACAAAACACGGAACGAGAGAAAGAAAAAGTAGTTGGTCGCGAGTCTCCGAGCCGAACGGTCGAAAAACGGTCTTAATTAGTGCGAACCCGAAACGGATTTCACCGTGCGGTTAGTGCGCGAAACCCATTACGTAAGTGCACAGATTCGCCGCGGAACGGACAGCCGCCGAAAGGTCTGTAGGAGTGAACTTTCCAATCAAAACAATCATCTTAATTGCGTTAGGCTTTAAATCCATTACGCGAAAATCAGTGGGCAGCGATATTTAAGTTTGAAAAAAAGTGTAGACAGACGGTAAGTCTTATTTTGTGTAAACATCATCCAATTTATGATTATTTTTCTTTGTGAACTGTGTATTGTAAAAGGTATAGTTATGTGACATATTGCATAAACTAGATATTCGAATACATTTGCAAGCTAATTAGCCTTCGTGTACGGAATAAATTTATCAACACAGATTACACATTTATAATTGGAATATATTCTAAACTCATTTTATTAACTAACAACGTATCGTTTATAGCCTAATTATATATTAAGTTAACATAAATTACATATTTTAATAATAACAACGGTTAGACTTAGACTTTTCGGAACCTAAAGGGGGCTACAAACGATCAACATGGTTGGTCAAATGTTGTGTTGAAGTGTTTGTTGAACGTCTGTAGGTTAAGTTAGGTTAGACTTAGACTTTTCGGTAATAAAGGGACTTACAGAAGATCAACATGGTTGGTCAAATGCAGTGTTTTTTGAACGTCTGTAGGCAGGTTGGATGGTTGAGGCTTGGTACAACCTGCCTACAGACGTTTTACAAACACTGCATTTGACCAATCAAGTTGACGTCTGCAGGCCCCTTTGTCTATAAACGCCACCGCAGCGAGAGTTCGCGCTACCGCGCGATATGTGGTCTAGATTTATCTGCTCCGTTATAACCTAATCTAAACATACATGTAGCTGCAGTGGCGTTAGTGCGTAAGTACCGACCTTTCTAATAAAGATCTAGTCTAAAAGGTAAATTCGATCCATAACCGAAAGTAGATTTTTTTTTATTGAATTTGTAAAAATTATAAAGTAGAACGGTACTTACGTATTAACGCCACCACCGCTATATATTGGATCGAGAGTTCGCGCTATGTTGTCTTGATGTATGTAGTCTTGATTTATCTGTCTGCTTCGCGGCAGGGAACCTAATGTAACCGGGGTTAAAAAGTATTTTGAGTTTTAAAAATGTTTTAATTTTAGATAAAATGTTTTATTTTATGATTTATCATAAAAATTGTAGGTGTAGATTGGCAGTATTTAAAAATGTAGCGGTGGTGGCGTTAATACGTACGTACCAGTAGAACTTTATGCTTCGACTGGATTCGGCTTTATAATTTTTACAAATATAAGATCTAGTCTGTTTACTATATTTAAACAATAAGTCTTGTCCATCTAGTATCTAATACAATCTAATTTAGTTCAGTTTAATTTCATGTTTGTGTCTAATTGGGAATTGTTGAATGTGACCTCATGTATAATGGGCTGTTGTAACTGTTTCGAACAATGTGAATTCTCTGTGACCCAATATAAAAACGGATTATTGGACGGTTATTATTTCCTGGTTATTAGAAGACGTAATGCGGCTGAAATTGATTGTCGATTTCTGCCGAGCGGTTATAAGGTACTTTAAGTTCGCAAATTGCCTTATAATCTGCGTAATTTTGATACGGGAAAAAGCCTCGATCCGCAAGTTTTTTCGCAAACTGTTTTTGCAACAAAGAGATAACTGTTTAGGCATTTATATTAGTAACATTTTAGAGAATAGTGTGTTTGTATAGTGTGTTTTCAGCTAATTTTTGTGCATAATATAGGAAATGATGAGACCACCTATACTAGAGAAGACTGGACAAGGCCAAACAAGACCAGACAAGACCAGACAATACCAAACCAGAAAAGATTATCATGTTTATACAATGATATTAGATGTAGAACGAAGATCGATATTATTCTCAATCTTTTTTCTTTTTATTTAAATTTGTGTGTTACATTGAATTAAATTTGCTTAACATTTTCGCGTTTAGTTGCTGTTAGATTTTCTGTAATTATCTATAAATCATTGTTTTTAGTTTTAGAGTTAATAATTAAGTCTGTTTTGTACAGTTTTGCCTAAACTGGAATTCTCAGTTGTCCTAAATATGGTAGAAACAAGAATTTAGTTCTGAAAAGACAACCAGATTTAATCAGATAAAGATTTTATTCTTTAATTAATTTATTGCTTTAATTAAAATTTGTTGAATATTAATATTTTAATTTTTCTATGTCAAAAATTTGCCTTTTGTGCCATTCATTTAAATAATTTACTTTTTTTTAATAATTTAAATTTATTAATATATGTTTTTGTTATATTTAATTTCTAAACTGGACACTTAAATTTGCGTTTTATTAGCATGTCAATTTTAACTTTTTCCGAATATCATTTGCAATTAGTTATCGCATAAAATTGAATAATCATTTTATATTTATTTAGTTTTATGTTTATTTATCTTTTCTCTCTCCAATGGCGCTACAGCCCGAAGCGAGCCCTGGCCTCCACCAAACGTTGTCTCCAGCGTTCCCTTTCCTCTGCCGCCGCCCGCCAGTTCCGCATCCCCAGCATCTCTCTCGCATCCCTTTTCACACTTTCCTCCCATCTCGCCCTTGGCCTGCCCGCTTTCCTTCTACCTTCCGGCACTCTGAGTATTTGTCTCGGCACTGCTGTTGGAGCCATCCGGCACACATGTCCCGCCCATCTTAGCCTGCTTAGTTTTATGTGAGATACCACATCTGGGCTTTTGTATAACTGATATAGTTCGAAGTTCATCCTAATTCTCCAGCCCTCTTCGCTGTTAATTGCCCCATAAATTTTCCTCAGGATCTTTCGCTCAAAAATCTCCAGCATCTTTTCCGATTTCTGGGTCAGCGTCCATGCTTCGCTTCCATATGTGAGGATGGGTCGTATGATTGCTTTATATATATTACACTTCGTTTGTCTGCTAGCTAGCTTCGAGTTAAGGATGGATTTAAGAGTGAAGTATGCCCTGTTGGCTTGCATGATTCTATGTTGTACTTCCACCCCTTCGTCGTTCTGATCCGTGAAGGTTGATCCCAGATATTTAAAGTTGTTGACGACTTCTACAGTGTACTCTCCCATATCCAGATTACTTACTGCGTGTACTGGCGCTCCCGGTCTTACCATCATTACTTTCGTTTTATTGACAGACCTATCTCCTTGGCTCTCTTCTCCATTTTACCGTAAGCATCTTTCATTGCCGTTAGCGATCTACCGATGATGTTTAGGTCGTCAGCATAGCCCAAAAGTTGCGTGGATTTATTGTAGATGGTACCGTTGCATTCTATATGAGCTTTCCTTAAAGCTTTTTCGAGCGCGATGTTAAATAATATGGGTGATAGACTGTCTCCTTGTCTCAGACCTGTAATGGTTTCAAACTTGTGCGATGTCGTTTTTTGGATACCGACTTGGTTTCAAGTCTTTTTTAACGTACAATTTACCAATTTAATGATCTTTTGTGGTATCTCGAATTCTTCCATTGTCTTCATGAGAGTTCTTCTATCGATAGTATCATACGCTTGTTTAAAGTCTACGAAGACCTGGTATGTGCTGATGTTCATTTCTCATGTCTTTTCTAGTATTTGTCTGAGTGTAAACATTTGGTCAGTCGTCGACTTTCCTTTCCGGAAACCTGTCTGATACTGTCCTATAATGCTCTCTGCGTACGGTTGGAGTCTTCGTCCGATTATCCATGACAGCACCTTGTAGGCCGTGTTAAGAAGAGTTATACCACGATAGTTCTTGCACTCCAGTTTGTTTCCTTTCTTATAGATAGGGCATATCTTCCCCTCCCGCCATTCCTCGGGTATCTCTTCTGTCCTCCAGATTCTTCCTATCAGCTGATGTAAAGCACAGTTCAGAGCGTCTCCTCCCATTTTGATCATTTCAGATGGTATCATGTCCGGTCCCGGTGCTTTGTGGTTCTTTAGTGCCTTTATCGCCTCGCTTATTTCTCTGTGTGATGGTTCGTTATCTTCTCTCAGATCTCTTACTTCTGGTGTGTGAATTGGGTCGTCTTCAGCTGTTTATCCGGTTAATTCCACTCGTAGTGAGGTATTCAGGAGTTCGTTAAAATATTCCGCCCATCTACCTACCACTTTACTTTCTTCAGCCAGTAAGGTGCCCTCTTTACTGTTGATTATTGTTGCTCTGGGCTGAAATCCATTTCGCAGGTTGTTCACTATCTTGTAGCATTCTCTAATTTCGTGTTTCTCTTGGTGGTGTCCTATCTGTGCCACCTGGTCGTTAAAATGGGCCCGTTTCTTCTTCCGAAATAATTTGGATGCTTCCTTTCTTTGCTTGTTGTATTCAGCTTGTTTGGCTCTCGTGGGTCTCTGCAAATTCTCTGCCCTAGCTTTCTGTTGTTTCTCGCGTGCTTCTTCACACTCTGCATCGTACCATTGGTTTCGTTTTTTTCCTATGGACTTTCCCGAGAGCCTCCTCTGCCGATTCCTTAATCCCCTTTGCAATTTCCGTCCATTGTTTTTCAATACTATGATTTTCCGTCAAAACTCCTAGTTTTTCGGCGATCTTTTCTTCGTATCGTTGCCTTACCTTGGTTAAGTTCAGTTTTTCCACATCCCATTTGTATATTCCGCTGTTTGCTGGCTTTTTCGAGTTGGCTAGCCTTTGTTTTAATTTAATCCTCACCAGGTAATGGTCCGAGTTGCAGTCTGCCCCTTTGCAGCTTCTGACGTCCTGTATGCTGGACATAAATCTTGTGTTTATTAAGACATGGTCTATTTGATTGAGTGTCCTTCCGTCTGGTGATCTCCATGTCATCTTGTGGATGTCTTTATGTGGGAATAGCGTACTGCTGATTACAAGGTTTCTAGATGCTGCTAGGTCCACTAGTCTCTGTCCATTGTCGTTAGTATTTTCGTGTAGGCTGTGTTTTCCAATCGTGGGTCTGTATACGTCTTCTTTCCCTATCTTAGCATTGAAATCCCCCAAGATCATCTTTACGTCGTTGTTGTGTGTCGAACCGAATAGCCTTTCTAGTTTTGCGTAGAAGATCTCTTTTTCGTCGTCTGTTTTCTCTTCGCTCGGTGCATGTACGTTAATTATTGTCAGATTGAAGAGCTTCATTCTTATTCGGATCATGCAGAGTCTGTCATCTACTGCTTGGAAGTCCATAATATCCTTCCCTACACTTTTCTTGAGTATGAAGCCTGTTCCTAACTTGTGCGCCTTCCCATTATTACTGCTTTTACATATCCTATATTTTCCTATATCCATGATGCCGCTATCGCTCCAGTTGGTCTCCTGTAGTGCCACTATGTCGAGTTTGTATCTCTCCATTTCGTTTGTTAAGGCTTTTAGTGCACCTATCTGGTAGAGGCTCCTTACATTCCATGTTCCCATCGTAATTTCTTTCGATTTCCTTGTGCATTGCTGTGGTCGTTGCCGAGTAGTCAGTCCAGTCCGAGGCACGTTTGGTGGTTTCGTAACGGTTTCTTTTTTTTTTTTCTTTCTATGGATGAGTTGTTGGCCCATCGCAAAACCGCCTTTTCGGAGGACCATTTCACCCGCTCTCGTTGGCCCTGACCGCGCTTTTTATACGGGTTGGTTACCGCATCTCCAGCTTGGTTGCTCAGGTTACCAGGGTTCACCACGTGGAGGTGAGAGTCGGACTTGGGTAGGAGAGGCTATGCTACAATCTCTTCCTGTGCGATTGTCGTGCGGTTGCGCATGCACTACCCTTTGAACCCCACAAATATTATTTATCTTTTAGTTCATTTAAAATATTAACTTATGGAAATTGTATATTATTGAATGCAAATAATATATAATATTGAATGCAAAAAAAATTCACAATTTTTTGTTTCCAATTACAATAAATTCATTAAATATTAATAGCTTTTCTACAAATTGTTATTTTTTAAATTGTCTCGTTTCTTCTAGTTTAAAATCATTTTGGGCCGATTTTTCAATTCTCAGTTAAATCGTCAAATATCTATCTGGAGTATAATATTATCTGACTGTTTATCCGACGAATAAATATTTTCAAATTTTCAATCGTATAATATCTACCGAATAGCTATCAGTGGTATATACTAGCAAATTCCACACTTATCATATGCAAGCTAAATGCACAGATACAGTATTCAAGGTGTTAGACAAAAATAGCAACAAAACATCTATTTAACATATTTACGCCGAGGGCCGGCATGGTCTAGAGGAAACGCTCTAGACCAGGGGTCTCCAAACTACGGCCCGAGGGCCACATCCGGCCCGCGGACAGATTTTGTCCGGCCCGCGGAGAGCTGGCATACTTTTAAGGAAGTAAGGAAAACTCCTTTTAGAGAACATATTTTTTATAGCAAATTAAATTTAGTTTACTGAAGTATTCTAATTTTATGTTGAATAATTATTAATATGACATCTGCATTGATATGGTCATGGGCTAACTACTCATAACATTGTTGTAGGCTTATTGTTATTGTTTTTGTGATAAGTTGGATAAAGAAACACAGAATTGTAATGAGTAAAGACATGTATAATATGCAGAAAATTTAACTTCAGTATATAATAACTAAGAAATTATTGAAATTAATCCAACTAACATTTTATACATTTTAAATAAAAACATAACTTATAACAAGCATAATGACATATGAAATACTAATGAGATTTATCTAATTGAGATTTTCCACTGACAATAGTTTGTAGTTGTGGACTAATTTTACTTGTACCAATTATTAAAAGAGATTTAAGATGCTCATCAGTTAATTTAGATCTGTAAACATTTTTTGTGTACTTCATTTTGGGGAAGGTCTTCTCACACAAATAAGTAGTACCAAAAACAGAAAACAGCCCACGAGCAAATTTATGCAAATTATAAAATTGTGTCAGTGGAAGACTCTTATAAAATTCCAACAAAGATGAGTTTTGATATTTGTTCTTAATTATATCACTGCACTGTAGATCAAGCATTTCCATTTGAAGTTCCGGGGCTAGGGTTTCAATGTCAGTATCAAAAGGATTCTGAAAAATCTTAATTTGAATCGCAATGGCATCAAAGTCCGAGAAACGAGTATCAAAATTTATTTTCAAAGCACTCAAAGTTTCGATTGCAAAATCGATAGGACACTCAGTCTCAGTGGTGTGGCTGAATATTTCACATGTTTTAAAATGTGAAAAATATTTACTTCGTAGTTGTGATTGAAACAGTATCAAGTTCTTCCGGAATGATTTGATATTAGTGTATAAATCAGGAAGATGCTGGTTTTCTACTTGCAATCTCAAATTCAGTTCGTTCACATGTTTTGTCAAATCAACATAGGATGCTAACTTCCACAGCCATGCGTTGTTTTGTAATTCAGTAAGAGGGCGATGCTTTTCATTCAAAAAAATTTCGATCACTGCTCGAAGTTCAAAAAAGCGCTGAAGGACTTTCCCACAACTAAGCCAACGTACGGCAGTATGATAAGGTAAGTCATTTTCTCCAATCTCTTCAATAAATTGTCGGAATTGTCGGTGATTCAGCCCAAAAGATCTGATAAAATTAACAGTTGATATGATTGGTTTCAGAACTTCAGACATATCCAAACATTTTCCGCACAAAGACTGTTGATGAATGATACAATGTAAGACTAATGGTTTTGAACCACCGTCATTTTCTACAGCCTTTGACACAAGTGCGACCACTCCTTTATCTTTCCCACTCATGTTTTTGCCTCCATCAGTTGTAATACATTTCAAGTTTTTCTATCGAAGGTTCTTTTGATTAATGGCCATTTCAACTCCTTTAAAAATATCTGTACCAGTAGTTGTGCCATGAATAGTATACATATCAAGAAGTTCTTCATGCACTTCATAGATTTTATCTACTCCTCAAATATAAATCAACACCTGAGCAGTATTTGACACATCCGTTGACTCATCCAAGGCCAAAGAAAACCACTCAACATGTCCATTTTTGTCGAACAGTTGAGAGGATATATTTTCAGCGATGTTTTCTACCTTTCGAGCCACAGTGTTTGCTGACATACTGACAGTTTTTAATAAATTTACCTTTTCAGGGCACATTTCTTCGGCTACTGCAATTATGCATTCTTTGATCATTTCTCCATCGGTGAATGGTTTTCCACGTTTTGCAATTTCAAGAGCCGCACGAAAGCTGGCACGAGTTGCAGCCTCTAGTTCAGTTTTGAGTTTTGTAAATGAAGATTGCTGCGATTTCAATCCGCGCTTCATAGTTTCGAATTTTTCTGTCCGCAAACTTCCTGTATATTTTGAGTAATTTTGAAAATGTTTTGTTTCATAATGACGTTTAATGTTATATTCCTTGAGAACGGCTATGCTTTCATTGCAAATCAAACATAGCGCCTTGTTACTGGACTCAATTACGAAATACTGAATGTTCCACTGATCTTTGAATTTTCTGCATTCACTATCAATTTTTCGCTTCTTTTCCATACTACTAAATCACACAACAATTCACGCAACAATTCAAATTAAAATACTGTTACAAAGATGTCTTAAACTTAAACACGCACAAACACGTTTTAAGGAGGTACGCACTATTTTATTTCACAACAGTGTCATAGGATCCGCCTTGTGGTTGCGCCACTAGCCTTCTTATATATTCCAAGTACTGCCATCTAGAAGTGAGTGGAAGACACCAGAACCTTCTCGATCCAACGAGATTATTCTGTACGTGCTATTAGCGCCATCTGTTAGCGATAGAAGGTACTACCTATTTCCGCTTGTGTCCACCGTATGTCGTGTCACGTAGAAATTAGAGATAATGACAGGAAAATTAATGATTTGCAGTGTTGCCGTTTTGCGGACTTTAGTCCGATTTGCAGCCTTTTTTAAACGTTGCGTACTTTTTCGGACTTTTTTTTTCATCAGTGGACTATTTCACTTTTTACCACCGGCAACAATGATAATATGGTTTTGGCCCTCGGAACTTACTGGAGTAATCAGTATGGCCCCAAGGCTGGAAAGTTTGGAGACCCCTGTTCTAGATTGTTGGCAATAACTCGAAATCTATTCAAGATAGAAAAGTGGGAATTGGTGAGAATCTAAACCCCTAATTTCCTTGTGGTTTTGTAGAAACAAGAAGAATCTGTCTAGAAAACATCCTGAGTTATAGAAGCTTAAAAACTTAGTCTATTATTCTAGATTTTTGACAATAACTCGAAATCTATTCAAGATAGAAAAGTGAGATTTGGTGAGAATCTAAACGCCTAATTTCCTTGTGGTTTTGTAGAAACTAGAAGAATCTGTCTAGAATACATCCTGCGTTATAGAAGCTTAAAAACTTAGTCTATTATTCTAGATTTTTGGCAATAACTCGAAATCTATTCAAGATAGAAAAGTGAGATTTGGTGAGAATCTAAACGTCTAATTTCCTTGTGGTTTTGTAGAAACTAGAAGAATCTGTCTAGAATACATCCTGAGTTATAGAAGCTTAAAAAACTTAGTCTATTATTCTAGATTTTTGGCAATAACTCGAAAGCTATTCAAGATAGAAAAGTGAGATTTGGTGAGAATCTAAACCCATAATTTCCTTGTGGTTTTGTAGAAACAAGAAGAATCTGTCTAGAAAACATCCTGAGTTATAGAAGCTTAAAAACTTAGTCTATTATTCTAGATTTTTGGCAATAACTCGAAATCTATTCTAGATAGAAAAGTGAGATTGGGTGAGAATCTAAACCCCTAATTTCCTTGTGGTTTTGTAAAAACTAGAAGAATCTGTCTAGAAAACATCCTGAGTTATAGAAGCTTAAAAACTTAGTCTATTATTCTAGATTTTTGGCAATAACTCGAAATCTATTCTAGATAGAAAAGTGAGATTTGGTGAGAATGTAAACGCCTAATTTCCTTGTGGTTTTGTAAAAACTAGAAAAATCTGTCTAGAATACATCCTGAGTTATAGAAGCTTGAAAACTTAGTCTATTATTGTAGCTTTTTGGCAATAACTCAAAATGTATTCTAGATAGAAGATTGAGATTTGACGAGGATCTAAACTCCTAATTTTCTTGTGGTCTTGTAGAAACCAGAAGAATCTACCTAAAATACATCCTGAGTTAAAGAAACTTGAAAACTAAGTCTATTATTCTAGATTTTTCACAATAACTCAAAATCTATTCTAGATAGAAAAGTGAGATTTGGTGAGGATCTAAACGTCTAATTTCCTTGTGGTTTTGTAAAAACCAGAAAAATCTATCTAGAATACATCCTGAGTTATAGAAGCTTGAAAACTAAGTCTATTTTTCTAGATTTTTGGCAATAACTCGAAATCTATTCTAGATAGAAAAATGAGATTTGGTGAGGATCTAAACGTCTAATTTCCTTGTGGTTCTGTAAAAACCAGAAGAATCTATCTAGAATACATCCTGAGTTATAGAAGCTTGAAAACTAAGTCTATTATTCTAGATTTTTGGCAATAACTCGAAATCTATTCCAGATAGAAAAGTGAGATTTGGTGAGGATCTAAACGCCTAATTTCCTTGTGGTTCTGTAAAAACCAGAAGAATCTATCTAGAATACATCCTGAGTTATAGAAGCTTGAAAACTAAGTGTATTATTCTAGATATTTGGCAATAACTCGAAATCTATTCTAGATAGAAAGTGAGTGAGATTTGGTTAGGATCTAAACGCCAAATTTCCTTGTGGTTTTGTAAAAACCAGAAAAATCTATCTAGAATACATCCTGAGTTATAGAAGCTTGAAAACTAAGTCTATTTTTCTAGATTTTTGGCAATAACTCGAAATCTATTCTAGATAGAAAAGTGAGATTTGATGAGGATCTAAACGTCTAATTTCCTTGTGGTTCTGTAAAAACCAGAAGAATCTATCTAGAATACATCCTGAGTTATAGAAGCTTGAAAACTAAGTCTATTATTTTAGATTTTTGGCAATAACTCGAAATCTATTCCAGATAGAAAAGTGAGATTTGGTGAGGATCTAAACGCCTAATTTCCTTGTGGTTCTGTAAAAACCAGAAGAATCTATCTAGAATACATCCTGAGTTATAGAAGCTTGAAAACTAAGTGTATTATTCTAGATATTTGGCAATAACTCGAAATCTATTCTAGATAGAAAGTGAGTGAGATTTGGTGAGGATCTAAACGCCTAATTTCCTTGTGGTTCTGTAAAAACCAGAAGAATCAATCTAGAATACATCCTGAGTTATAAAAGCTTAAAAACTAAGCGTATTATTCTAGATTTTTTGCAATAACTCAAAATCTATTCTAGATAGAAGATTGAAATTTGGTGAGGATCTATATGACTAATTTCCTGGTAGCTTTGTGAAAACCAAGAAATTCTACCTGGAACACATCCAGAGTTATAGAAGCTCTAAAACTAAGTCTATTATTCTAGATTTTTGCAATAATTCGAAGTCTATTCTAGATAGAAGAGTGAGTTGGTGTCTTTCTAGTCTTGTCTGTCTAGTCTTATCTGTCTAGATAATAGAATTGATCTTGAATTTTTACGAATAGGGCTCTAAATTCATTGTTTAGTCAGAAAAACATTTCTTTTATAAGTAGAACGAGAAAATATATATATGCATTTGCATGTTTTTGGTTACCCTAATTATTAGTTTATTCAATAATAAATATTTTGTAATAATTTATCTAAAAATAACACAATATTTCGCTTTTAAATGCAAAAAATTCACATAATTTATAAGAAATCTGAAAACCAATTCGGTCTGTTTTCAATTAATTTGTAATATCAATGTTAAGGTGAGTTAGCACAGCGGGTCTAAATTTAATTAATTATCTTTAATGATGTTTTTATGGCTTAATTATATTATATTCCTGAACTCAGATTTCGAACGAGTTTAATGCTCTTTTCACAGATCAATATGCTTTAATAAAAATGAATATTAAATAAAATTATCACAGAAAGATATAATCCTTTTCCAAAACTGTTTTCAACCTTTCCAAAACGGTTTCAAACCTTTTCCAAACTGTATTTAGTTTAATATAGGGTTGAAACTAAATTGATTATAGATGTAATCATACCAACTTATTAAGGCGGAACACAGCTTGGATATATAAATATATTCAACCTTTCCGAAGCTCTATAATAATTATTAACTCTTTTTAAGATTACCAAAACAAATCTCGTGTTGGAACACAACAGATTCCCGTGTTATTCCCTAGGACAGGGATGGCGAACTTATGACCCGCTGGTCACACGTTGACCCAGGCTTTTAAAGTGATTTTCTAACTTTTATTATTTTCTTATAAAAGTTTCTCAACCACAAATGAGGTCCTTCATGAGCGCTTTGCACAGCGATTCCCGTTTTATATTTACACAACGTCTTCCGAGACGGTCAGGGCTCACCGCGGAGGATCTAAATGAGGCGAAAGCATTTTTGCGTACGGGTGTTGATTGTGCGGGTCCCTGGAAGATAAGTTTGGGTCGCCGTCGGCAGCCGATTATCCAAAAGGCCTACATTTCTTTATTTATCTGCCTGGCCACAAAGGCGGTACATTCGCAATTGGTTTGTCTACGCAGGCGATTTTGGTCCCGTTTAAAGGGCGATTCCAATAAACGCGACACTCAGCTACGCGAAACCACGCGACATCACATAATGATTACATTACGACAGCTACGCGACGTGCCCATTTAAAACTATCTTCTTCTCTTCTTTTTCAGACTTTATTCTTCCAATATTGGACATGGTCCTCCCTTTTAACTTTCCATTCTTCTCTATTCCTCGCAAGACTTAACCATTTCCTTCCTGCTACTTCCCGGATATCGTCACTCCATGTTTTAGGGGGGCGGCCTATGTTTCTCCTTCCGTATCTTGGTCTCCATACCAGGATTCTGTGAGACCATCTGTTATCAGTTTTTCGTAGGATATGCCCAGCCCAACTCCATTTCTGTTCCACCACGTCCGCAACACCTGTCTTCTTCCGCACCCATTCGTTCCTTTTCTTGTGGCGTAACGTTATGCCTAGCATTTTTCGTTCCATTGATCTTTGCGTAACGGCCAGCTTCTTGATGTTCTGTTGGATAAATGTTGTGGTTTCTGCGCCATATGTGAGAACCGGTGCAACACTTGAATCCAGTTTTGTTTCAACACTTGAAACTTTAAAACTATGTAATCATTATTTGACAGACGATATCGCACGACGTCGCGTAGCTGAGTGTCGCGCATATGGGAACCGACCTTAAGCGGTTTCTGTCGGGACTAGGGGCTAGTGCGGACACGTGTTCCGATTGCGGAACTAATTTTGTGGGTTCCAAACAGGAATTGGAACAATTAGAGGCTTTTCAAATGTGAGATTTGTTTTGGTAGTCCTAAAAAGACTCCATAATTGTTATAGAGCTCCGGAAAGGCTGAATATATTTATATATTTAGACTGTGTTCCGTTTGTTTAAAGTTTTTCATTTTAATATGTTTAGTCAAGACTGTCTACTCTACTCTGACTAGTATCATTACGCAGGAAAATCTATTAATTTTGTGTTTTTTTTTCTAATTCTAGGTGAGTCCGTATAACAACTTAATTCTTATTCTACAATCCACAAACGCAAGAAATGTAAGTAGTACCAACAAATATCAGCAATTGCAAAATTAGCAACAAATATTACATTATTTAGACAATGAGGTTTAGGCAGGCCACTTGTCTGTATGTATTTTTAGACAGAATCTAGTTTGGTCATTTTAGTCTTAGTAGCTAATTTAATCTTGTCTGTCTAGAAGTAGTAATGCTTCTCTAGTTTGTCGGTCCATTATTTCATGACCTTTATTTCATTAATAAAGTTTTTTTTTTTTTTTTTTTTTTTTTTTGTAATGGTGGTTTGGGGGAAGCTCTCCCAGCCTGAGTGTGAGTCTCTCACTCACTAAACCTCTTACCCACTAGGCTTTAGTATGCTACACCCCGGTATCGCTTACGCATTCCTTCAGGGTGTGCACCCCGGACGGTAGATGCCGCCCTAGTTGGTAATGAAGGTGTATCTCACCTTCTTCGTCTTCTTCCTTGCCTTACTTTCGGCGTCCAGCTGCTGGTTCTGGTTCCAGTTTACGCGCAGTTTTTTTGTCTTCTGTCTGTTTCTCTCGTCGTTTTCTTTGGAGCTCATTATGTCAGATATGACTTTCTGAATGCTGCTCCAGTTGTTTTCACATTCCAGCATGAACTCTATAGTGTTTCGAGGTTCTATATCGTATGGCAACTTGCTTCTCTCTGTGTTCCACCTGTCGCAGTCATAGATGGTCACGCTGTCATTTTCCCCGCATTATTCACAGTAGCTGTCGGGAGCTCTCCCGATCTTATGAAGATAATCCCTAAAACAGCCATGTCCGCTGAGGACTTGAGTGAGATGGTAATTCAGCTCTCCATGCTTCCTCTCTACCCATTTTGCCACATCCCTTATCAGCAACCTTGTCCATTGACCCTTTTCGCTGGCTTCCCAGTCATTTTGCCACGCACGGAGTAACTCTGCCCTACCTATTTCTTTCTTGCTGATCGTAGTAGTTCCGTGTCTGGCTGCGTAGATCTTAGATCTCTCCTGAATTAATAGTTCTATTGGTGCTATCCCTGCTATCACTAGGACCGCTTCTTGGGAGACAGTTATATAGGCACTACTGGTTCTGATCGCGAGCATTCTTTGGATCGCTCCAAGCTTGCGTTTGTTGCCATCTTCGTCCATAGTTCTCGCCCAGACAGGGGCCGCGTAGAGCATAGTAGCGTGAGCCACCGTGCCTAGCAGTTTTCTCTTGCTGCTTCGCGGTCTTCCCACGTTGGGCATAAGCCTTTCCAGCGCCGATAGTGATTTGTCCGCGGCTTTGTTGACTTGCTCTCTAAATGCCAAGTTCTTGTCAATTATGACGCCTAGATAGTTTATTGCACTCTTTGGCTTTATGACAGCGTCTCTAAGTTTGAATGCTACATCCCCTATTTTAAGAGTACTGCCTCGGTCTTTTCGGGTGCTAGTTTGAGCTGCTTATCCCCCATCCATTTGTCTATTAGTTGCATGGCTTTGTTGGCCCTCCGCTAAAACCCCAGCTCTGTTTTGTCACATACCACCAGGGCGAGGTCATCTGCAAAGCCGACGGTCTCCACTATTATAATCATTATAATCGTGTATAAAAGTATATAAATCGTGCGTAAAAGTCCAATGTAAATCAAATAGAATTTCATTATTAAATGATTTCTGTTTGTTGTTACTATGACAACAACTCGCGTCACTAAACAAAACATATAGAGGTAGTGAAAATTTTCTGACCTCTAATAAAATTGACTCAATTTTAAGTCTCGGAACCTCAATCTGGATTTGTATGGCTCTAACGTAACTTAATCTAATCCAGATTAAATCTAGGTTTACTTAGATTTCATCGTCAACGACCAAATAGTGTTCCCGTCACTGTGCGTTTTTACTAGTTAGCAACTTTTGCCACGGGAGCGCTGAATGTTCTAAGAAATATTGGTTCTATTGAATATCTTAAGCAGAATATTCCACATCCTTTAATTGGATTTCATTGTATAATACATCAGGAATTTGTATTTTATTCATTAATACGACACCAAATGAGGTAAATTATTATAAAGCATTAGAGTTTTGTCTAAAGAGTTTTTGACTAACTTGTTTACTTCTCCTGATATCATCCCTTAAAGTTGACTTGACCCAAATTGAACCTTCACTCGTTTTTTTTGCCTATTTTTGCATAAAAAAACCAAATTGCAGAAAATTGGTTAAAACAATTTTTTTTCTCCCATTAAAAACACTTCTGTCTATTTCATCTAGGCTCTGAGCAATAACCTGTCAAACATTCAGTTTTTTTTTAACCCTCGGCCGGGATCAATCTCCACTCAACCAAATTCTTCACGGTTTTGTCTGGATCCTGCAGAATCTGGTGGATATCCAGGACGCTTAAATAATTAACTCGAGACATTGTGAACTGTTTGTGGCGTGGTTGTTCGTTGCAATATAAATGCAACTTCAATACGACGCTTAAGATTGTATATATGTTGCCAAAATTATTGTTTTTCATATAAACGGGGATATAAACAAAAATAAACGTGGCAACGTCTAGTCAGTTGCGTTCGGATCTACTATCTGTCATCTTGAAAACGTCAACAATTATTTTCAACAAAAACACGAATATTTATTGAACCAACGTAGAAGCTTAATGTTTGCTTTCGGATGTTTGTTAAAGAGTGCGAAAGACGATTCGAACAGTTACACCACGTAAAAACTCCGCAACGCTAAGTTTAAAAAAAAATCCCGTATTTTTTACCTAAGCCCTATTTCTAATTTTACAAAATTCAAATATATGCTACGGCATTCAGCCCGACTAGGAATTTCAGTTCGTTTTTTATTAGGAACGAATGTGGCATGCCGAACTCAGTGTTCGTTCCGCACGAGGCAACCGCATTAGGCCGTCATGATATATGTAACGCACGTCCGCCTTCGTTTCTAATTAGGGAGCCTCATTCGGAACACATGCGGAAGCCATACTTGCACCCAACTAAGAAATTCAGTTCGTTTTTTATTAGGAACGAATGAGGCATGCTGAACTCCGTGTTCGTTCCAAATGAGGCAACCGCATTAGGCCGTCATGATATATGTAACGCACGTCCGCCTTCGTTTCTAATTAGGAAGCCTCATTCGGAACACATGCGGAAGCCATACTTGCACCCAACTAAGAAATTCAGTTCGTTTTTTATTAGGAACGAATGAGGCATGCTGAACTCCGTGTTCGTTCCAAATGAGGCAACCGCATTAGGCCGTCATGACATATGTTACGCACGTCCGCCTTCGTTCCTAATTAGGAAGCCTCATTCGGAACACATTCGGAAGCCACACTTGCATGTTATAACTATAACCTCAAACTAGTCTGGTCCGAGTTCGGATTTCACTTTAGGCAGCAGTTTGGAATCCAAACTTGGATTTGACGATCTCAACCTAGTCTAGCCCAAATTAGGATACCTCTTTAGGTGGCGGTTTGGAAATCACAATTCGGAATATACTTAAATACAATTGTACGAAAAGAATGTAGTATTTTTACTGTTTTTTTAGTGTTTAGTATTTTTATTGTTTACTGTTTAAGACATTAATTCAATGCAATTATATAGGATAGGAAAACGAAAGCAAAATAATTCATTTCGATAGAACCATAAAGATATTAACCATTCAAGTCAATTCAACCAGTCAAGACCATTTTTCTCAGGAACGCGTAGAGATAACAAGTTGAAATTTGTATCAAATACTCGGGTCTGCGGTCTCTTTCGGCTGTGAAAAAATCAAACTTGTAAGTCAACGCAATCAAAAGATATGTCCGTTTATGACGCATATTTTGCGATTTCACAAGGGAATCAAAACCTATAGGGTACTTCCCGTTGACATAGAATCATGAAATTTGGCAAAAAGCGGTGTCTTACAGCACATGTAAAGGGAAAAATCTAAAAACCGTAAATATGTAGTTTAATTGCAAGAAAAATGCGAATTTACTATTAGAAACTTATGAAAATACACTAATGTTGTCGTAGTGGTATTGTCAGGCTCCGGAAGCATATGGCTTGCATACAGTTAGGTCCTACTCGGTTAGGTCCGAAGGTTAAAAAGTATGTGTTGGCACCAAGCTGTTTATTCTGAATTTTCTTTGTTTATATTCGTTATGCATTTCATCACGTACGCTCTATATACATAATATATACAGGGTATATATTATGTCTAAATTTTGCTTGTTTATAACCGACATGCGACATACTCAAGTCCCGTAACATCCTGTATATATTATATTTCGTCTAATGTTTCTTTATAATCTACATATACTTAAATCACGTACGCCCTATATTTTTTGGTAATCAATTGCCCAAAAAGCAGTCAATTGATCAACTGAATGTTAAGAGTATCGAAATAGATCTAGAAATAGTTAATATATTAGTTTATATTAGATCTAGAAATAGTTAGTTCTTAGTATAAGTAAGTGAATAAGTGTAATACTAAAATAAAGTTTTCTTTTTATAAGTTTAAAAATATTCGCGTTATTTAAAAAAAAACCCTGTATACCTTTATACGGGGTATATATATATAGGTATACCAAAATAGAGCAGTAAAAACAAATAGTGAAGTTCCAGAACCCCTAAACACTCATAGTGAATGGGGAGGTATGGTAATAAAATATAGGGTAGAATTCCATCGTACGACAGCGACATCTTGAGGTTATGCTTACAGCGGTACTAAGATAGTCGTGATTTCAGGAGGACCACTTGTCAAGTTAACTGAATGTGCTTGCTACGTCCTCCACACAAAAAAAAGATACTTCACTTACAAGTTTGTACGGAACCCTCGGTGCGCGAGTCACAACTCGCACTTGGCCGGTTTTTTTTTTCTCTCACTATCCACCATGATTTTCGCATACAAAGTTCACGTTTCCGATAACTTTTATTGTTAATAAGAAACATGTTTAGATAAAAACACTGCTTAAAAGTACCCATATTTTAAAAAATACTAAATGTTTAATGCACTAGAAACTATTTGAAAGAATAGTTTATAACTGAATCTATATCATAGTCAAGTATGGAAATAGTCTGTTGGACCTAGTAAGTGTGTGGACGCATGCGCTTAATGAAACTCAAAGTTTCTGAAATTCCAAAGATATATTTAAGTTATTCTATGCCACAGACTTTCCTAATAACAAACGGATATCGCTTGCCTAACTTCGATAAAACTTTGGTTATCCATCTGAGGCTTGCCACAGTTCGGTAACAGTGCGGAGGGTCTCATTAGGTGGGAGTTAGGACTTCCAAAGATTTGCCGAAGTAAGGCTTTCCTAATTAGGACGGCACAAGATTCGAATGAGGCTTGCCACAGTTCGGTAACAGTTCGGAAGGCCTCATTAGGTGGGAGTTAGGACTTCCAAAGATTTGCCGAAGTTAGGCTTTCCTAATTTGGACGGAACAAGATTCGAAAGAGGCTTGCCACAGTTCGGTAACAGTTCGGAGGGCCTCATTAGGTGGGAGTTAGGACTTCCAAAGATTTGCCGAAGTAAGGCTTTCCTAATTAGGACGGCACAAGATTCGAAAGAGGCTTGCCACAGTTCGGTAACAGTTCGGAGGGCCTCATTAGGTGGGAGTTATGTCTTCCAAAGATTTGCCGAAGTAAGGCTTTCCTAATTAGGACGGCACAAGATTCAAATGAGGCTTGCCACAGTTCGGTAACAGTTCGGGAGGCCTCATTAGGTGGGAGTTAGGACTTCCAAAGATTTGCCGAAGTAAGGCTTTCCTAATTTGGACGGCACAAGATTCGAATGAGGCTTGCCACAGTTCGGTAACAGTTCGGAAGGCCTCATTAGGTGGGAGTTAGGACTTCCAAAGATTTGCCGAAGTAAGGCTTTCGTAATTAGGACGGAACAAGATTCGAATGAGGCTTGCCACAGTTCGGAGGGCCTCATTAGGTGGGAGTTAGGACTTCCAAAGATTTGCCGAAGTTAGGCTTTCCTAATTAGGACGGCACAAGATTCGAATGAGGCTTGCCACAGTTCGGTAACAGTTCGGAAGGCCTCATTAGGTGGGAGTTAGGACTTCCAAAGATTTGCCGAAGTAAGGCTTTCCTAATTAGGACGGCACAAGATTCGAATGAGGCTTGCCACAGTTCGGTAACAGTTCGGAGGGCCTCATTAGGTGGGAGTTATGTCTTCCAAAGATTTGCCGAAGTAAGGCTTTCCTAATTAGGACGGCACAAGATTCGAATGAGGCTTGCCACAGTTCGGAGGGCCTCATTAGGTGGGAGTTAGGACTTCCAAAGATTTGCCGAAGTAAGGCTTTCCTAATTAGGACGGCACAAGATTCGAATGAGGCTTGCCACAGTTCGGTAACAGTTCGGAAGGCCTCATTAGGCCCGAATAGATCTTTCGGCATGCCTCACTATTTTCCTAGTCGAGAGCGTGCGAGATCACTGTTATACTAACTACTGCTTCCATTGCGCTTCTTTCTGTTTATCTGTTTGTCGATGCGATTTTGTTACCGAATTTATTGAGGGAGGGATTTCTAGCAAAATTATCATTGATGCACGACCGATACAGATAATCTAATAATATTATACTACCCGTTATTTACCGAAGAAATTTCTTGACGTCTCGGAGACGTCAAGGTCATGGTATCTTCGAAGTCATGGCACATGAAATACATGACGTCTTAGAGACGTCATTGTATGTAAAGGGGTTAATTTGTCACCCTATTTTTAAAAAAAGCTTTAAATAGCTTACAATTAAAACGAATTTATCGAAGATTTGGTTGAAAATTATCGGTGTCGAAATTTTTGGAGTTTTGTAATTTTAATCAATTAACAATTAAAATGAATTTATTGATTATTTGGTTGAAAATTATCGGTTTCGAAATTTTGTAATTACATTCAATTATGAATATTTTCTTAATATCGACCGCAACCCAAATTAACATTAAATTTTAATTCAATTGCGAAATCGAAATTTATTTCCAACATTTCGTTTTTAAATATTAATTTCATTATTTTCCCATAAAATTTCATCGTTTCACAACATTCACTTAATAAACGTTTCCAATTAAACTTAAAAAATCAATGATTACAATTTCATTAATTACAATCAAATCATCATCAATTTCTCGACTTACATAATCCTTTGCGTAACTCGAGATAATAATAAATTCAATTATACTTAATGCAAAATCATTTTAATTCAGACTACTTAGAAAATATCGCGAAATAATTTCATTAAATTATGCCCAACGAAATCGAAATCGTGTTTTTTATTGCCACTTATTATGCTAAAATTATGTACACGACCGATACTAACTGAATAATATTAATAATCAATTTGAAAAATTCACTGAGCAATCAACACAAATTTTAAACTCGATTTTGCGTCTGTAATGGACTCATAACCGCACTCATATGCATGCGGATATGCCTCGCCGAGTGCGATACAATTTTCTCAGTGTATATCGGCAATTTTTTAATTTACAAATTGCATAAAAGGGCGCAAAATAGAAAAAATGCTATAAAAATCTCGTTCGTAAAAGTCGATTCCCATATGCGCGACACTCAGCTACGCGACGTCGTGTGACATCGCCTGTCAAATAATGATTACATTGTATTAAATGGGCACGTCGTAGCCGTAGTGAGAACGTGCCCATTTAAAACAATGTAATCATTATTTGACAGGCGATGTCGCATGACGTCGCGTAGCTGAGTGTCGCGTATATGAGAATCGGCATTTTTCAGCTACTTGTCGCTACGCTCGTCGTTTTCCAAACTTGGACGTGTGCTTTAAAATCGCGTTTACTGAACTCGTTGAAATAAACTAATCGAGTAATGTGCCTCGAGTAAAGGGGTCAAAAAATCAAGATTTTTTTAAAATTAAGAAAAATTGTGTAAAAATCCGGTTTAGGTCTTGATTTTTTTCCGGCGAATTCAACAAAAAAAACCGGCCAAGTGCGAGTTGTGACCCGCGCACCGAGGGTTCCGTACAAACTTGTAAGTAAAGTATTTTTTTGTGGAGGACGTAGCAAGCACATTCAGTTAACTTGACAAGTGGCCCTCCTGAAATCACGACCATCTTAGTACCGCTGCAAGCATAACCTCAAGATGTCGCTGTCGTACGATGGAATTCTACCCTATATTTTATTACCATACATCCCCCATTCACTATGAGTGTTTAGGGGTTCTGGAACTACACTCTTTGTTTTTATTGCTCAATTTTGCCTGTATACCTATATACCCTATATAAAAGGTATACAAGGTATTTTTTTTTTAAATAACGCGAATATTTTTGAACTTATAAAAAGAAAACTTTATTTTAGTATTACACTTTAGTATTCACTAACTTATATCAAGATCTAACTATTTCTAGATCTAATATAAACTAATATATTAACTATTCCTAGATCTATTTCGATACTCTTCTACATACATCTTGTACATCAGTTGTTCAATTGACTGCTTTTGGGCAATTGACTACCAAAAAATATAGAGCGTACGTGATTTAAGTATATGTAGATTATAAACAAAAATTAGACGAAATATAATATATACAGTATGTTACGGGACCCTGTATACATTATGTATATAGAGCTTACGTGATGAAATGGATAACGAATATAAACAAAGAAAATTCAGAATAAACAGCTTGCTGCCAACACATACTTTTGAAACTTCGGACCTAACCGAGGAGGACCTAACTGTATGCAACCCATATGCTTCTGGAGCCTGATAATACCACTACGACAACATTAGTGTATTTTCATAACTTTCTAATAGTAAATTCGCATTTTTCTTGTAACTAAAGAACATATTTACGGTTTTCAGATTTTTCCCTTTACATGTGCTGTAAGACACCGCTTCTTGCCAAATTTCATGATTCTAGGTCAACGGGAAGTACCCTACAGGTTTTGATTCCCTTGTGAAATCGCAAAATATGCGACATAAACGGTCATATCTTTTGATCGCGTTGATCTACAAGTTTGATTTTTTCACAGCTGAAAGGGACCGCAGACCCGAGTATTTGATACAAATTTCAACTTGTTACCTCTATGCGTTCCTGAGAAAAATGGTCTTGATAGACAGACAGACGGACAACAAAGCGATCCTGTAAGCGTACCGTTTTCGGTACGGAACCCTAAAAATTAGGTTTTTTTAGACGAGCCTTACAAAGTTCCGCCCCCGCAGGTGGCGGCTGTAGGTGCATTTAAATGTTTTCACTTTTTCTTCAAAAACTCCGTTCTTCTTGCGCGTCGAAACGGGAAACTGTCATTTTCTGTTGTAAAACTGAACGGGCCTTCGACCCGTGTCCGTCTGCCGCACGCAAGTCCCACACGGCCTCCTCCGGGTGCCAAAAACAGGAGATCGCTTCTAGCACCTTTGAGGAGCAATTTTGGTCCGCGGCTCGATTTTTTTACTGCGTCCTCTTGCCGCGTCGATTTCACGTTTTTTGACGTCATGCGGAAAAGTACGCGACCGTCGGTTCACCCGGTGCTCTTTCATTCACCCCGTTTTTTCCATCACTGTTGTGGGCGCCGTTCTCTTGATAGAAGTGCGCCGTGTCTCCAAACCGGTTCGTTCGATGCAAGATGTTAACCCGCAACCGGCGGTGGAAGAATCTGGTACCTTCGGCATCCTGTTCCCGCTCTGTGTCAAATTTAACACAAAAATCGGAAAAACGCGGTGATTTTTTCACCTAATTTGCGGGGATCCTTCTCTTGCGATACCCAACAGTCGGATCGGGACCGGACCGGCACCAATCTATTCGGCATAGCGCCTTTTAGTTTGTTTTGGAGTTTGCTTGCGATTGCGCGCCGGATGGCGCCGGGACGCCCGAAAAACCATGTTTTGCAGACGTACGCGAGAATTCTCCGAGTTTCGCTAAATTCAATAGCAAGGACGTTGAGGTGGCGGTTTTTAAATAAAGAACGAAAGGGTCTATAAGGCGATAGGAACGACGCACCGCTAGATCGCATTTGGGGGTCTCGACGTTCGTCCTTTACTACACTATTATAGTCACTCACTCACCTACAATTCACATGGGACTAAATATTTCAAGTAGATATTTAATCTATTTTTATAAAGACGACTATTTATAGAGATAACTAAGTAATTAGGATTAGACAGACAATACTAGATTAAACATTTAAGATTAAACAAGACTAGATATATAATAATAGAGTAGATGTAAAAGACAGGAGGACAAGATAAGTTTGTGTAATGTTTCTGTTTAGTATTCAGTGTATGTATTGAGAGTGGATAGTTAATAATATAGTAAGTAGGTGTTAAAATAAAATGTGATTTATTTTTAAGAGAAAATGTGTCTGCATGCATAAAACGAGTTAATAATGAGTTATGTTTTTCATCCCGTTGATAATTTCTATACATTGTCTTAATAACGAGCCGTAGGAAAAAAGAGCAGAGAAACAAATCTGCAACCTTGTGCGCGTCTGCACAGTGTAAGAAAATAAAATCGATTTAAATTTATGCCGTTTTATCATGCGAAAATTGCTGTATGCGGCTTATAAATAGCCGTCGATTTCTTTATTCTTGTCCGTTTGTTTGGTTTCGGTTCGGACAGAAATGCACTGCAAACATTTAGCGTGTAATAAATCTTGCAGTGGAAACTCCGCCGCATGCAGATTACCGCTAAAGAGTAATTTATAAGGAAATTACATGTTATTAACGTGTTTTTGCAACAGTTTCTCTCTTTATTATGAACAAATTTGTGCGAAATTTTTGTGTAGCACGTCCCACAGGTTTCTCCATCTCTCCCACTTTTCAAAATCATTTCTATTTTTATATCTCGCAAATAAATTTAATCGCAATAAAATTATTAATACATAACATATTTTATGTACACGTTGTTAGGTAAATGCGGCAAAAATTCAAGGGCCTATAAGGGTCCAAGTATGTATTGTAGAAGAAAATGTATGTGGAATAAATGTAATTGCAAGATTTCAATGGCGATTCTTGTGGCTCTGAAAGCGGACAGTAAGCAGAATTGCAAGTATCGGGATACTAAGCAGACGTGGGACAGTAAGGAGAATTGCAAGAATCAGGACAGTAAGCAGAATTGGAATAATGGCGATTCTTGTAGCGCTGAATTCGGACAGTAAGTAGAAGTGGGACAGTAAGCAGAATTTCAAGAATCGGGACAGCAAACAGAATTGGGGCAGTAAACAGAATAGCAAGAATGGCAATTCTTGTGGCGCCCTAATTGTAAGAGGACAGTAAACAGAAGTGGGACGGTAAGTAGAATTGTCAGAATCGGGACAGTAAGCAGAAATGGGACAGTAAGCACAGATGGCAATATGGCGCTTGCAGGCCCATATTGGGTTGTGTGTATATGCAAAGCAAGACGTCATCTAATTTTCTTGGATTCTTATTTAAACTTTCACTGAGGCTTATGAATTTTAAGTGACAACAGCTTAAGTGGGACAGTAAGCAGAATTACAAGAATCGGGACAGCAAGGAGAAGTGGGACAGTAAACAGAATAGTAAGAATGTCAATGCTTGTGGCGCTTTAGGAGGACAATAAACAGAAGTGAGACGGTAAGCAGATTTGCAAGAATCGGGTCAGTAAGCAGAAATGGGACAGTAAGCACAAATGCAAGAATGGCTATTTTTGTGGCGCTGATTGTTCCTTGAATAAGGGCTTTATTCCTTGGCCTATTCTAAGAGAATGTAAATAAAAGTATGGTGTACGCTAATGAGTTTATCAAGTACAAAAAATTCATGAGTTCATGAGTTTGGCTCATTTGAAATTGGCGATTCCTTGGAAATTTTCCTGGACGTTCAAAAAACGTGGTTTCGGGATTAAACTCCCAAACTAGGTTCTATGTATTATATTATATATATGTATTATATTCTATGAATAGGTTCTATGCCCGATCGAACGGCACCGATCCGGTTCCGATCCGTCAATCGGTTCGGACGTTCTATGTACCGCCGCGAAACTCCACTGGTTTTTTTCATTTTTTGAGAATCATTCTCTTTAAACTGCCGCAGATTCTCAAAAAGGCGCCGCAGTTTAAAAATTCTTGGAATGGCTGCGGGCAAGTGTTCTGAAGAGAACGAACCCGGACGGCCACCTGAAACCCTTCAAATATGGGGCGTCCGTGGAAGTGATTGCAAGATTTGCAAAAAAAAAGATTCATTTTCTCTTGCACCAGGTGAACGGGGCGTCGCGGGACGGCGAGCGAGAGCTCTAAAAATGTGGCGCGGCGGCGGCTAAAGCGTCAAAGCGTAAAGATTGTTGACGAAAACTTGGAATGGCTGTTTTAAAAGATGAAACGTTCAATTCCCTGCGGGAATCGTGCGACACCGTTCCCGCAGACCTCAAGTTGGCGATTCCTTGGGAGTTTTCCTGGAAGTCCAAAAAAACGTGGTTTTTATGGCGTCACGACGCCATCTTTGCCGAAATCGGGATTAAACTCGCAAACAAACTAATAGGTTCTATGCCCGATCGAACGGCACCGGTCCGGTTCCAATCCGTCAATCGGTTCGGACGTTCTATGTACCGCCGCGAAACGCCACTGTTTTTTTTTCATTTTTTGAGAATTTACCTTTTTAAACTGCCGCAGATTCTCAAACAGGCGCCGCAGTTTAAAAATTCTTGGCGGAATGGCTGCGGGCAAGTGTTCTGAAGAGAACGAACCCGGACGGCCACCTGGAACCTTTCAAATAAGTGCGGGGAATGCATGGAAGTGATTGCAAAATTTGAAAAAAAAAAAGATTCATTTTTGCTTGCACCAGGTGAACGGGTGGCGTCGCGGGACGGCGATCGAGGGCTCTAAAAATGTGGCGCGGCGGCGACTAAAGCGTCCGGGAAGAATTTTCGAGATTTGACAAAAAATGCGCCTCGAAGGTAAATAAATCGTGATTTTAGGTCTCGGTCTGGTGCGTTCGAACCTGGGGGATTTGAGTCGCGAAAATGGCACCGCTCGACGGAGCTCTCGGTTCTACACCAGAAAAATGAACAATCCCATTTTGCGCCGCCGCTTCCGTCGGGCAGTTTCCGCGAAAACCTCGATTTTCGGGGGGTGTAGGGGCGCGCCAGGACGGAGGACTAAACTTGGGGATGCGCAACGTGCGGACGGATATTTGCAGTTAAACCGTCGAAGACGCGCGGTTGAAATACCGAAGATATGCCGCCTCCGGCGGCAGAAAGAAGCCTAATTTGACCCTTTCAAAAAGCCACGTTGTGGCTTGCCGGAATGGCTGCGGGCAAGTGTTCTGAAGATAACGAACCTGGACGGCCACCTGGAACCCTTCAAATAAGTGCTGGGCGTCCGTGGAAGTGATTGCTAAATTTGCAAAATAACTTACCGTAAAAAGGTCTACTGTTGACGATAACTTGGAACGGCTGTTTTAAATGATGAAACGTTCAATTCCCTGCGGGAATCGTGCGAAACCGTTTCCACAGACCTCAAGTTGGCGATTCCTTGGGAGTTTTCCTGGACGTGCAAAAAACCTGTTTTTTATGGCGTCACGACGCCATCTTTGTAGCAATCGGGATTAAACTCCCAAACAAACTAATAGGTTCTATGCCCGATCTAACGGCACCGGTCCGGTTCTGTTCCGTCAATCTGTTCGGACGTTCTATGTAGCGCCGCGCAACGCCACTGGTTAAAAAACCTATAAAAAATGAAAAATCATTTTTTGACAATTTCCTCTTTAAACTGTCGCAGATTCTCAAAAAGGCGCCGCAGTTTAAAAATTCTGCGGGCAAGTGTTCTGAAGAGAACGTTCCAGGTGGCCGTCCACCTGGAACCCTTCAAATAATGGCGGGGCGTCCGTGGAAGTTATTGCAAAATTTGCAAAAAAAAGATTCATTTTCTCTTGCACCAGGTGAACGGGGTGTCGCAGGACGGCGAGCGAGGGCTCTAAAAATGTGGCGCGACGGCGGCTAAAGCGTCCGGTAAGAATTTTCGAGATTTGACGAGAAATTTTCGAGATTTTGCGCATCGAAGGTAAAAATTCGTGATTTTAGGTCTCGGTCTGGTGCGTTCGAACCTGGGGGATTTGAATCGCGAAAACGGCACCGCTCCACGGAGCTCTCGGTTCTACACCAGAAAAATGTACAATCCCGTTTTGCGCCGCCGCCGCCGCTTCTGTCGGGCCGTTTCCGCGAAAACCTCGGTTTTCGGGGGGGTTTTTACCACCTGGTGGTGGTCAGGACGGAGGACATGACGAAGTCATGGTGCGCGCCAGGACGGAGGACGAAACCTAGGAATGCGCGACGTGCGGACGGACATTCGCAGTTAAACCGTCGAAGACGCGCGGTTGATATACCGAAGATATGCCAAATAGAAATGAAGAAGCCTAATTTGATATTTTCAAAAACCCAGGTGGTGCGGTCCACCGGGTGAAATTCGGGAAACGCCACACGTCAGTCGCCTCAGAATTTATCGAAATTTACAATTCCGTTTTGACCTGGCGATTCAGGCCAAACGCTTCCACACACGGACCCCAAAATTTTGCACTAAAAAAATTACCACTTTTAAGGAGGTCACGGCGAAGATGCCCCGAGAAAATTAAATTCACGCAAGGATTCCGGTAGAAAACTTGGACACGCGTCCTCCGACACCACTCTCGTCTCCGTGCGACTTTTGTCGGCGACGTTATTCCCAATCTTCTGCAAATTTGGGGCCTCGGACCAAAAGGCGCCCGCCGCCCTGGGGCGGCCGTGCAACAGATTCTTGTAGCCAAAGAACAGACGAACGACCCCACGTACGGCGATTTTCGTTTAGACTTCCGGATCGCGTCATTTAGACGTCGAAATTTTTTGCAAGAAAATGTTAAGTTCTTGCAATTGTCAAAAAAATTAAGTAAAAATCTCATGACAGTCGGACGTGGGGCGACGTCCCGGACAGGCCGGTGCCGGAAGCAGGTCCGTGTTTTTCTTAAAAACAACAAAACAATTATTTTTTTTTAAATTCGACCCAGCCGCCCCCGGAGGCGGTAGATTGTTGAAATTATTTTTAGAATGTAATTTAATCTTTTGCAAATCGATTGTGAGCAATTTTGTGAAGATCCAACACTTATAATATATACATTGTTTTTATGGCGTCACGACGCCATCTTCGTCGCAATCGGGATTATACTCCCAAACAAACTAATAGGTTCTATGCCCGATCGAGCGGCACCGGTCCGGTTCCGGTCCGTCAATCGGTTCGGACGTTCTATGTACCGCCGCGAAACGCCACTGGTTTTTTTCATTTTTTGAGAATCTGCATCTTTAAACCGCCGCAGATTCTCAAAAAGGCGTCGCAGTTTTTAAAATTCTTGCCGGAATGGCTGCGGGCAAGTGTTCTGAAGAGAACGAACCCGGACGGCCACCCGGAACCCGTCAAATAAATGCTTGGAGTCCGTGGAAGTGATTGCAAAATTTGCAAAAAAAAAATAGATTCATTTTCTCTTGCACCGGGTGAACGGGGCGTCGCAGGACGGCGAGCGAGGGCTCTGAAAATGTGGCGCGGCGCCGGCAAAGCGTCTGGGAAGAATTTTCGAGATTTGACGAAAAATGCGCCTCGAAGATAAAAAATTCCTGATTTTAGGTTTCGGTCTGGTGCGTTCGAAACTGGGGGATTTGAGTCGCGAAAACGTCACCGCTCGACGGAGCTCTCGGTTCTACACCAGAAATATGTACAATCCCGTTTTGAGCCGCCGCCGCCTCTTCCGTCGGGCCGTTTCCGGGAAAATCTCGAGGGGCGCGTTAGGACGGAGGACGAAACTTGGGGGTGCGCAACGTGCGGATGGCCATTCGCAGTTAAACCGCCGAAGACGCGCGGTTGAAATACCGAAGATGTGCCGCCTCCGGCGACATACAGAAGCCTAATTTGTCCCTTTCAAAAACCCACGTGGTGCGGTCCACCTGGCGAAATTCAGGAAGTCAACCTTATTATGTGCCTTATTATTAACCTTATTATTTGCCCGAAACGTTTATATTCCCGCCTTTCAAACTTGGTGGATGCGCATGCGCTTAACTAACCGTAAAGGTCTATTGTTGACGTTAACTTGGAACGGCTGTTTTATCTATTAACGTACAATTGGATTTAAATTAGAATATTTACACAATATTCGTCAATTTCGATTGCAGAAGCTCAAATCATGAAGGATAAGACAAGATAAACAAACTTGATTGTATTGGTAGACAATTAATACATTGGTAATACTTAATAATTGGTAAACAATTAAAACTAGACCAGTATTACGTTTTGCTGTTCAACTAACTGCTCAACCTACTTGAACTATTTATATGATGTACGAGTTGTTTTCTGTGTCATTTATATTAAATATTTCGCCATTCTATTCTTATAGTTTTGACCCAAATTACCGATAAATATATTCATGAGTCTTATTAGAAAGGTACCAAGATCATTTCCAGGCGAGTTTGGCGAATGGTTTTCTGCGAAAATTGGGAGGAACAATAAAATCGATTTTATTGTGTCAGTGGATTTTCCGCAGTCCCATATTTGTCTCAAACTGCGTGATCATTGAAACCGTAATGTAACAACTGGTCAATTTAACAATTAAATTTGCAATTTCTCGAAATCTCAATGACACAATTGGTTTTTTAAAAAGTTCTAGAATAGGACCATGGTAAACTTTTCCACAATTCTGCGAATTTCTGCGATTCAAGTTTGGATTTTGATTGTGTGTTGAAGGTTTGATTGTGTTTTGAAGGTGTATTGTTTGGGTTTGGAGACGCAGAAATTCGAAGAACTGTGGAAAAGTTTACCATGCACCTATTAAAGAACTTGAAGACAAGAAGAAAAAAAATCAATTGTGTCATTGAAATTTCGAGAAATTGCAAATTAAAAAGTAATTGAAGTTATAAAACAACTGTCGCTGACAGAATGTTCTCGCTATGAGTTGTTTAACAATTAACAACTCATAGCGAGAACATTCTGTCAGCGACAGTTGTTTTATAACTTCAATTACAATGACAAAACACACTGCTCTAACAAAGTTTAAAGATTTCTTTGCATACTGTAGCATTAACTATAACAATATTATTAACATATATTACTATAAGAACTCTACGGTTCTTCAGTCTCCGGTATCATTATATAATTTACGCTCATTTTAAAACGTTTTCTTCAATTTTTATTTTTATTTTGTAATGAAAAAAATTCACGTCACTTTTCCAATATTGAGGTCTTGATTGTGTTTTTTTTTTTTTTTTTTTTTTTGAATGTCCCCTAGCGATATTGAATATTTGCGTGCGTTACCCAGGTTATGTGGAAATACAACGAGAGTTGTATTAAAAAACGTGCGTCAAGAAGTACTTCTCGCGCAGGAGTAATAAAAAATAATTAGGTTATTATTGTTAAAGTTTTGATAAAATCCTGATTTTTGTTGCTTTTTCTGCTTATTTTTTTGTACGTTAACACAATGTCTTAACCTTTTAGTAACAATTACAGCTAGGAAACGTTATCAAGCACTAGATCCAAAAACAATACGTTGCACCGACGCAAAAACAATACGAGATTTCCCTCGACGATACAAAATGTTAATTTTATGCATTGATTTTTCCACACGGATAATATATGTCAGAGGAAGAATTTATTCCACAAAATCACGATTTACAGGCCATTCTTCATAACTCCTCTTCTATGTAAACCAAGGAAATTTATGTCACGCAATTTAGGAAATCCGCAACACGACGTCCACTGATTACCGTCAATCTCATTGTTTTATTGTTCCTGCTCTAATAGCGTTCGTTGCAAAAACAAATTGAGTTCCCATCAAACGGTTTCTCCGAGACTGGTTGGGACTTAGCAGATTAGAATTAAAAATAATTCAATTAAAATTCAGAACAGAACATTGTTTGTCAGAAACAGATTTTATGCAAAGATTAGTTTAAAATTTGTATTGCAACTTCTTCTTGTATTGCAACTTCTTAAGTCTTAATTTTCTGTCTTATCTGTGTCTTGTTTTTCTAGTATTGCCTGCTTAGTTCTTGTCTGTTTAGTCCTGTCTATCCAGTCTTATCTAACAAGTTTTGTCTAACAAGTTTTGTCTATCTAGTCGTTTCAGTCTACTGTCTGTTAATTACAAATAAAACTAGATAAACACGACTGTGCAGACAAGAATCGACAGACACGACTATATAGAACAGACTAGACAGACTAGATAGACTAGACGGACTAGAAATACTAGACTAGACAGGACTATACAGACAAGACTAAACAGAGAAGACTAGCCAGACAGGACTAGACAGACAAGACTAGACAGTCTAGTTTTTGTGGGAATCTCTTAATTGAATCTCCTTTTCTATTTGGCATTTTGTATGTATTCCTTTAGGGTGGGCAGCCCGAAAGAATGCACTCTGCCATGGCGTTTTTAAGGGGACGTATCCACTTCCGTTAAGTGGATAAGTGACACCCCCCCCCTGAACTTCACGTACGTCCCGGAACCGTTCCTCACATATCTTCGCGATTGTCGTTGTACTAGGAAATCTAATTCCAAATCTGCATTTCTTATTTACATTAAACGTAAGTAACCCTTACATCCTCCGTTCACTTTTTGTGTTTTCAGGGAGTTTCAGTTTAACAATGTTTGCTGTTTTGCTTGTGTCCTGCGTTGTTTGTTCGTCGCGTCTTAGAATAGCTCTTATAAAGTTGTCGGTGATAATCCATCTCTCCTTATCCTATAGCATTTCCGTTACCAGTGAGTATTCATTCCAGTAAGTGTCATTTTGTATTGTTGGTCCAAACGTTCCGTTCGTCAGTCCATCTCTCACATGTATATATTGTGTGGGACAAACTGCCGGTACCCCCCAGAAAATGAATCTGTTATTTTCGGCTCTGCCTAAAGCACCTGGGTATAGTAATTTACCACACCGTGGTTCCGTGTAACCCACGGGATTATGTCAGGTATCATGTTGTAGGTCCATCTTCCTTTTGATGCTGCGTCCCAGCTGCTGTGCCACTTCACTCCAGCAGCTTTTCCCTTGCATGCTTTTTAATTTGAACTACATTTAGCCCAACCGATTTGTTTTTTATCCCAACAGAGGGTCCTTAGGTCTTAGGGTCCTTTCTTCAGGCAAGAGCTCTATTGAAGGACTTCTGCCAATTAACATTACTGAGTCCCTTGACACTGCCCTTTACGCGCTGCTGACCTTCAGGGCCAATGTTCTTTGCAATTTGTCCTGGCTACCCTGTTTCTTAGATTGGAGTCCAGATGGGAGCAGCGTATAGTAGCGTCTAGTGGACAATACTACTTAGCAGTCTTCTCTTGCTGCTAAGGGGGGCACCCACATTTGAAATGAGCCGTCCCAGATCTGTCGCAGTTTTAAGGGCCTTCATGGTTACTCTCTCCCTGCGCTGGTTGATGTTTAGCTTTCGGTCAATCATTACCCCAAGGTATTTAATGGCATCCTTTGAGACGATTTATTAATTTCTGCTTTTGAATTGTACGGGCCCAATCTTCCCTTTCCCGTTAGAAGTACCGCTTCTGTTTTTTTCAGGGGCGAGGCTAAGCTTCTTTGAAACCATCCAGCCGTCTATAGTTTGAATGGCTTTGTTTGTCGGTTCCTTAGGCCGAGTTCGATTTTAGCAGAGATGACGATGACAAGGTCATCGGGGAAGGCAACCATCGGTGTGGAGATAGTTTGTTTTTGTTGTTTTGCGGATAGATTGGATCCTTTCCGGAGTTCTCCTTTTGATACGGTCGAGTACCAAGTGTTCTAGTAGTTTCCAGGAATAATCAAGGAGGCAGATAGGTTTGTATGAAGATGGGACTTGGGTGGGTTTATCTCCCTTTCTAAGCAGCAGCAGATTTGCTATTTTCCAGCAAGCAGGGAAGACTCCAGGGAAGTCTATTCTTGTCTAGTCTTGCCTGTCCAGTCTTGTCTGTCTAGTCTAGTCTTGTCTGTCTAGTCTAGTCTTGTCTGTCTAGTCTTGTTTCTCTACTCTTGTCTGTCTAGTCTTGTCTGTCTAGTCTTGTCTGTCTAGTCTTGTCTGTCTAGTCTTGTTTGTCTAGTCTTGTCTGTCTAGTCTTGTCTGTCTACTCTTTTCTGTCTAGCCTTGTCTGTCTAGTCTTGTCTGTCTAGTCTTGTCTCTCTAGTCTTGTCTGTCTAGTCTTGTCTGTCTAGTCTTGTCTGTCTAGTCTTGTCTGTCTAGTCTTGTCTGTCTAGTCTTGTCTGTCTAGTCTTGTCTGTATAGTCTTGTCTGTCTAGTCTTGTCTGTCTAGTCTTGTCTGTCTAGTCTTGTCTGTCTAGTCTTGTCTGTCTAGTCTTGTCTGTCTAGTCTTGTCTGTCTGGTCTTGTCTGTCTGGTCTTGTCTGTCTGGTCTTGTCTGTCTAGTCTTGTCTGTCTAGTCTTGTCTGTCTAGTCTTGTCTGTCTAGTCTTGTCTGTCTAGTCTTGTCTGTCTAGTCTTGTCTGTCTAGTCTTGTCTGTCTAGTCTTGTCTGTCTAGTCTTGTCTGTCTAGTCTTGTCTGTCTAGTCTTGTCTGTCTAGTCTTGTCTGTCTAGTCTTGTCTGTCTAGTCTTGTCTGTCTAGTCTTGTCTGTCTAGTCTTGTCTGTCTAGTCTTGTCTGTCTAGTCTTGTCTGTCTAGTCTTGTCTGTCTAGTCTTGTCTGTCTAGTCTTGTCTGTCTAGTCTTGTCTGTCTAGTCTTGTCTGTCTAGTCTTGTCTGTCTAGTCTTGTCTGTCTAGTCTTGTCTGTCTAGTCTTGTCTGTCTAGTCTTGTCTGTCTAGTCTTGTCTGTCTAGTCTTGTCTGTCTAGTCTTGTCTGTCTAGTCTTGTCTGTCTAGTCTTGTCTGTCTAGTCTTGTCTGTCTAGTCTTGTCTGTCTAGTCTTGTCTGTCTAGTCTTGTCTGTCTAGTCTTGTCTGTCTAGTCTTGTCTGTCTAGTCTTGTCTGTCTAGTCTTGTCTGTCTAGTCTTGTCTGTCTAGTCTTGTCTGTCTAGTCTTGTCTGTCTAGTCTTGTCTGTCTAGTCTTGTCTGTCTAGTCTTGTCTGTCTAGTCTTGTCTGTCTAGTCTTGTCTGTCTAGTCTTGTCTGTCTAGTCTTGTCTGTCTAGTCTTGTCTGTCTAGTCTTGTCTGTCTAGTCTTGTCTGTCTAGTCTTGTCTGTCTAGTCTTGTCTGTCTAGTCTTGTCTGTCTAGTCTTGTCTGTCTAGTCTTGTCTGTCTAGTCTTGTCTGTCTAGTCTTGTCTGTCTAGTCTTGTCTGTCTAGTCTTGTCTGTCTAGTCTTGTCTGTCTAGTCTTGTCTGTCTAGTCTTGTCTGTCTAGTCTTGTCTGTCTAGTCTTGTCTGTCTAGTCTTGTCTGTCTAGTCTTGTCTGTCTAGTCTTGTCTGTCTAGTCTTGTCTGTCTAGTCTTGTCTGTCTAGTCTTGTCTGTCTAGTCTTGTCTGTCTAGTCTTGTCTGTCTAGTCTTGTCTGTCTAGTCTTGTCTGTCTAGTCTTGTCTGTCTAGTCTTGTCTGTCTAGTCTTGTCTGTCTAGTCTTGTCTGTCTAGTCTTGTCTGTCTAGTCTTGTCTGTCTAGTCTTGTCTGTCTAGTCTTGTCTGTCTAGTCTTGTCTGTCTAGTCTTGTCTGTCTAGTCTTGTCTGTCTAGTCTTGTCTGTCTAGTCTTGTCTGTCTAGTCTTGTCTGTCTAGTCTTGTCTGTCTAGTCTTGTCTGTCTAGTCTTGTCTGTCTAGTCTTGTCTGTCTAGTCTTGTCTGTCTAGTCTTGTCTGTCTAGTCTTGTCTGTCTAGTCTTGTCTGTCTAGTCTTGTCTGTCTAGTCTTGTCTGTCTAGTCTTGTCTGTCTAGTCTTGTCTGTCTAGTCTTGTCTGTCTAGTCTTGTCTGTCTAGTCTTGTCTGTCTAGTCTTGTCTGTCTAGTCTTGTCTGTCTAGTCTTGTCTGTCTAGTCTTGTCTGTCTAGTCTTGTCTGTCTAGTCTTGTCTGTCTAGTCTTGTCTGTCTAGTCTTGTCTGTCTAGTCTTGTCTGTCTAGTCTTGTCTGTCTAGTCTTGTCTGTCTAGTCTTGTCTGTCTAGTCTTGTCTGTCTAGTCTTGTCTGTCTAGTCTTGTCTGTCTAGTCTTGTCTGTCTAGTCTTGTCTGTCTAGTCTTGTCTGTCTAGTCTTGTCTGTCTAGTCTTGTCTGTCTAGTCTTGTCTGTCTAGTCTTGTCTGTCTAGTCTTGTCTGTCTAGTCTTGTCTGTCTAGTCTTGTCTGTCTAGTCTTGTCTGTCTAGTCTTGTCTGTCTAGTCTTGTCTGTCTAGTCTTGTCTGTCTAGTCTTGTCTGTCTAGTCTTGTCTGTCTAGTCTTGTCTGTCTAGTCTTGTCTGTCTAGTCTTGTCTGTCTAGTCTTGTCTGTCTAGTCTTGTCTGTCTAGTCTTGTCTGTCTAGTCTTGTCTGTCTAGTCTTGTCTGTCTAGTCTTGTCTGTCTAGTCTTGTCTGTCTAGTCTTGTCTGTCTAGTCTTGTCTGTCTAGTCTTGTCTGTCTAGTCTTGTCTGTCTAGTCTTGTCTGTCTAGTCTTGTCTGTCTAGTCTTGTCTGTCTAGTCTTGTCTGTCTAGTCTTGTCTGTCTAGTCTTGTCTGTCTAGTCTTGTCTGTCTAGTCTTGTCTGTCTAGTCTTGTCTGTCTAGTCTTGTCTGTCTAGTCTTGTCTGTCTAGTCTTGTCTGTCTAGTCTTGTCTGTCTAGTCTTGTCTGTCTAGTCTTGTCTGTCTAGTCTTGTCTGTCTAGTCTTGTCTGTCTAGTCTTGTCTGTCTAGTCTTGTCTGTCTAGTCTTGTCTGTCTAGTCTTGTCTGTCTAGTCTTGTCTGTCTAGTCTTGTCTGTCTAGTCTTGTCTGTCTAGTCTTGTCTGTCTAGTCTTGTCTGTCTAGTCTTGTCTGTCTAGTCTTGTCTGTCTAGTCTTGTCTGTCTAGTCTTGTCTGTCTAGTCTTGTCTGTCTAGTCTTGTCTGTCTAGTCTTGTCTGTCTAGTCTTGTCTGTCTAGTCTTGTCTGTCTAGTCTTGTCTGTCTAGTCTTGTCTGTCTAGTCTTGTCTGTCTAGTCTTGTCTGTCTAGTCTTGTCTGTCTAGTCTTGTCTCTCTAGTCTTGTCTGTCTACTCTTGTATGTCTTGTCAGATGAGACTAAACAGATCATTATGTACAGACTAGACAGTTAAGTAATTTTTCTTTGTTGATGTAAATAGTTATTGTGAAAACAAGATAAAAAATTAATATGTCCGTTAACTTTCTAAAGTCTAGACGGTTAAGTCATATGCAAAGCTTAACCTGAGGTCAACTGAATTAGGTTTAAACAAAGTCCAAATGAAACGTTTGCCCAACTTTTTTGTTGTTTGAAATGTGACGAAATGTAATTAATTTTGTAGTAACTTTGCATGTACTATGGAATTTTTGTTATCAAATTGCGGGTATTTTACTTTAACAAATTTGTAAATGTGTTAAAATATAAGAATTGGTAAATAGAAATTAATTATTGTCAATCAATATTAAATATTAACAATAGTAAATATTGGTAAAAAGAATAGAAAGAATACGAAACTAAGATAAAATAATTATTTGGAGAAGTTTGTAGATTTAACCCTTTCGCCCCGAATGGTACACATACGTCCCACCAAAATTACAAACGAAACTTTAAAATTTAAAGTTTTTTAAACAGACATTATATGATATTGAGATATTGTTACAAGACTAGGCCAAACCAGATATTGTTGTTACAAATATAGTATAATCTTGATAATCCGACACATATGGGACCAGACAACCACCGGATTATCGAAAAATTTCAGATTATCGTGATTCAACGAAAACAATCCGGATCTTACATATTTTATATAAAATTCTATTTCAGAAAGAATAAAATATGTATCTATATAGATAAACGTGTGCATACAAAAAATTCAAACTTATAGTAAGGCAATTGTAGAGTGGAGTTAGCTTAGTCAGAATCGTCAATCAAGTTTCAAGAGTTAAAAGCAGGGTGTGTTAGCCAGACCTTTTTCCAATAAGACTGGATGGTGTTGTTTTTGACTTTATTTCGTCTGTACGCCAGGTTTATATCCGACGCGGGGGATCCGACGTGTTTCCCTAGAGCGCCGGATTATTGAATGTGTCGAATGAACTAAGTCTTATCATAAAAAGGATTTATTTAACTAAGGATTATCAATATCATACTGTAATAACGAATAATATCAAACGAGACAGGACCTGAAATGACAAAACAGGACGGGAAATGACAAAACAAGACAAGATCAAGATTCATCACCTAACCTGACCAGACTAGACAAACAAGACAATGATAGATTGGACTAAACTAGATTATATACTAGTATATACAAGAATGGTCAAGATTCAACAATAATGTACAAAATTTTGGTCCAAAAATTGGACAAGAGTGAACAATATCTTATATGACTATCCATAGAATTTGGAAAAACTGAATAATATTGAAAAAAAATGAGCAAAACTCGGGTTTGCAACTCGCGGCGAATAAATCTATTCGCAGCGAATAGCCTGTCACACACAGCGAATACTCGCTGCGATTAGGCACTCGCAGCGTGTATTCGCTCTGTCTGACCGAAGCTTTACTCTCTATCTTTCTTATCTGACTTAAACTTTGAATAAAATTGTACAAACATTAAAAAGTAGTCCATAAACAGTTAAAATGATTTTATTTTTAAATAAAATTTATGAATAGGATGGTTGCGACAGTTACTACGTGGTAATCCATACTTACATTGAATTGAAAAATTCACTTTGTTTTTTACCACACTTATATTATGTAAAAATATTACATAACTTATTATTCACAGTTATATAAATTTCTACACATATCACGACTCGAGTTTCGACGTTTGACGGTCATTTTCACTTGAAAATGACCGTCAAACGTCGAAACTCGAGTCGTGATATGTGTAGAAATTTATATAACTGTGAATAATAAGTTATGTAATATTTTTACATAATATAAGTGTGGTAAAAAACAAAGTGAATTTTTCAATTCAATGTAAATAAAATTTAGGTAGAAAAGTTTGATGATAAGTAACCTTGAAGTCAAAACTTAAAATCATTTTTTTGAAAGTTTTTTGAAGTCAAAATTTTTCACACGATATTTTGTAGAAAAAATCGCGCAGAAAACTCATCTGCAATTAAAACCAAATAAAATGATTTACCGACGTTTTAATTCAAGACGAATTACGTTTCAAATATCAGTAATCTCGTTCGCTCCTATTTGCAGCCACCGGTAATTACATTAAATACATCATGAAACTCAAACACTGGTGGCATTTCACGACTTCCACAATTATAACCAAATACGTTTTCGAACCATTTCAAATTTCCACTCGACCTTTCTACCGACAAACAAAACCCTCATCTAATACATACTATTCAAACTCCACTTAATCATATCACCCAGAAATGATCTATATATTACATAATATCAACAAAGTTCAACACAATAAATGAGATGACTCAGTCCATTCAGTAGGCCCTTTTTTTTGGTTTGCCAAATTGCATTGCAAAGCTTGTGCAAGTTTGTTATCCCGTTGGGGCCCAAGACTTTTAATACTTCCGCTTATTTGTTTTACCTTATTTCTCTTCAGCTTACCTATAGCTTGTTCTACTTCTGAGCGAAGTATGTTAGGTTCCATAGCATATGTGACTTCAGAATCAGGGTCGTTGGCAGGAGAGGAAAACGCGTCATGCTCCTGATACAGATCCTCACAGTACTCCAGCCATCTTTCTGCGATTTTGGAGATTTCGTGGATTGGTTTTCCTTCCCTATCATCAATTACCGAAGAGGCAGGTTTAAATTTGTGAGTGATTTGTCTGACTTTCTTCACAGTTTGGTATTTCTTAGCGTGGTGCTCAATTTCGGTGCAAATGTTCTCGAGGTGTAGGTTCTTGTCCCTTCTGCTCAATCTACTGATTCTGTTGGTGAGCCTTGAGTATTCTTCTTCAAAGGTGTCACTCTTCTCACCTGTTTTAAGTTCCTTCCTTAGTTTTATATCAGATTTTATATCAGTGTGGTCTTGATCAGATAAATCAAGACCCATATATAAGCAGTGCCGCTCGTAGTATGTGGTCTTGATCAGATAAATCAATATTACATACTGCGCGCGTCACCGCCGCGCGTAGTATGTGATTTTCATCAGATAAATCAATACTACATACTACGCGCGGCAGCACCGCTCGTAGTATGTGATTTTCATCAGATAAATCAATACTACATACTACGCGCGGCAGCACCGCGCGTAGTATGTGATTTTCATCAGATAAATCAATACTACATACTACGCGCGGCAGCGCCGCGCGTAGTATATGATCTTGATCAGATAAATCAATACGACAATCGTTCTTTTTCCGTCCCCTCTCATCGGGGAAGCGATGCCAGCTAGGTGGTGGATTTTGTTCAGGGGTGTTGGCTTTAAGCATCCGGTGATGATTCTACTTGTCTCGTTAAGGGCAACATCAACTTGTTTTAGGTGCGCTGAGCTATACCAAACTTGTCATGCATACGCGCGGATGGAGTGATAGAGGACGAATGCTAAGGTTTTGAGAACCCTGGGTCGAGTCGTATTTGGTCTTGATCAGATAAATCAAGACCAAATACGCGCGATAGCGCCGCGCGTAGTATGATCAAGTATTTCGGCCCGAAATGATTGATCTGCTCAGTCAGGATGTCAATACTTGATCAATCAATAGATGCTCAATCTCGGTGCAGATGTTCTCGAGATGTAGGTTTTTGTCCCTTCTGCTCAATCTACGGATTCTGTTGGTGAGCCTTGAGTATTCTTCTTTGAAGGTGTCACTGCTTTAAGTTTCTCCCTCAGTTTTATATCAGACCATCATTAGAAAAATGTATCTGACCACCATCAGAAAAATCTGCTATACATTTTTCTGATGGTTGTCTGATATAAAACTAAGGAAGGAACTTAAAGCAGGCAAGAAGAGTGACACTTTCGAAGAAGAATACTCAAGGCTCACCAACAGAATCCGTAGATTGAGCAGAAGGGACAAGACCTCGAGAACATCTGCACCGAGATTGAGCACTACGCTGAGAAATATCAAACTGCAGATCTTTTCAAGAAAGTCAGACAAATCACTCAAAACAAACAAACTTATACCTGCCTCTTGGGTCATCGATGATAAGGAAGGAAAACCAATCCACGAAATCTCCATCATCGCAGAAAGATAGCGGGAGTTCTGTGAGGATCTGCATCAGGAGCATGACGCGTTTTCCACTCCTGCCCACGATCCTGAGTCTAAAGTCACATGTGCTACGGAACCGAATTTACTTCGCTCAGAAGTAGAACATGCCATAGGTAAGCTGAAGAGAAATAAAGTTACAGCAGAAGTATTAAAAAGCCTTGGGCCCCAACGGGATAACAAACTTGCACAAGCTTTGCAATGCAATTTGGGAAACCCAAAAATGGGCTGTTGAATGGGCTGAATCATCCATACTGCCACTCCACCAGAAGGGTTCAGTACGCAACTGTAACAACTTCAGAACCCTGGCCTTAATTTGCTCATGCTAACAAAGTCCTGCTACATATCATCAACTCAAGACTGAGAGCTTACCTTGACTGGAAAATAGCACACGAGCAGGCGGGCTTCGCGAAGAGAGCAAATTCTAAACCTGCGCCTCATTATCGAGAAATGCCATGAACACAACATCCCGGCATATATATGTTTTGTGGATTACCAGAAGGCCATCGACTGTGTAAAATGGTCACAACTCTGGAAGGTCCTTGCTGAAACCGGAGTCCCCACACATCTAATAAAACTGATCCGCAGCTTATAAACGTCTGCGTCGCTGGGAGAGGTCACATCTAGCCGATTCAAGTTCTATAAGGGTGTCCCACAGGGAAGTGTGATTTCTCCATTACTGCTTAACATCTAGGGTAAACACAGAATGCGCCGAGCTCTCGAGGATTGGGATGGCGGTATCAAAGTGGGAGGTCAGAAAACTCCAACCTCCACTCCGCGGACGACACGACTCTGCTTGCATCATCTGAGACCGAAATGGCTGAACTAATGCACCGGCTGGAGACGGTCAGCCTGAGTTTGGGTCTCGCAGTTATCAAAAGCAAAACTATGCTGATGATAGTGAACCGATTTATGACTTTTCCACCAACCAAGAAGGTATATGAACTACATAATAGCCCAAGTATAGTACAAGAAATCAAGTCAAACAGATTAAGATGGCTGGGACATGTCCAGCGGAGTAATGACTCAAGGCTAGTTGAAATGGTCTGGGAAGAAACCCGTAACAACAAAAGACCACTTGGGCGCCCAAAGCTTCGATGGCGGGATAATATCCGCAAGGATCTTCAAACTCTGGGGGTGCTCAACTGGGAAGAAGCCACTCAGGATCGGAGAGAATGAAGGAGAATTGTTGAGGCGGTCAAGACCCACCCCGGGTTGTAGAGCCATGGATGGATGGACCGACCACGCTTATGCGGGATTACGAGACGATGGAGAAGTTCCAGAAGTTCTATTATCACCAGCAAGGGAAACTGCCAGCCTATAATAAGAAGACGTATAGGCATGGCTAAAGCGGCATTGACTCAACTCGGTAAGATATGGAAGGACAGTAACATAACTAATGGGACAAAGCTACACCTAGTCCGTACCCTCGTGTTTTCCATTTTTCTTTATGAGGCAGAGACGTGGACGCTGAAAGCGGCGGACAGACAGAGGATAGACGCCTTTGAGATGTGGTGTTGACGCCTTGCTGAGGATAACCTGAACAGCTCGCTGCATAAACGTCTCTGTCTTGAAAGAACTGAAGATTGAGGGGGCGCAACGTCTGTCTCAGGTCTTGAATTTCTTTAGCCATATTGCTCACAGGGGCAATGACAATCTTCAACGACTGATGTTGACAGGGTAGGTTGAAGGCAAGAGACTTAGAAGCCGTAAACTCAAGAGATGGTCTGATCAGATATCCGAACAGCTGGAGATACCTGTGAACGTTGCACTGCATCGGGAGTCTGACCGCAACCGATTAAGGCGTGCGCTTGAATGTCTGCGGAGTCGCGATCCTCAGCAGTGAGGGAACGACGAAGAAGAAAAAGATAGAAAAGAACAGACAAACAGGTGTAAGTCTGGAAGCCTATGTTCTGAAAACGCCATCCGCCATTCATAAATGCGCTGACCTTGATCAATTTTACACATCGTAGTAGGTATATTAAAAGGTTTATCCAGTTGATAAAACAGATTTAATCAGGCAGTCATCAGGTAGTAATAAGGTTTAACCGGGCAGTAATCAGGATTAATCAGATTTAATCAGGTCCTCTTCGTTCCTTGACCCGGGACATTCCGCTTTAAAGTAGGCGTCCACAGTTCCGCATCGCACGTAAGGATTAATCAGGTTTAATGAGGTAGAAATCTTGTTTTATCAGCTAAGGTCCTCTTCGTTCCTTGACCAGGGACATTCCGCTTTAAGGTAAGCGTCCATAGTTCCGCATTGTACGTAAGGATTAATCAGGTTTAATGAGGTAGAAATCTTGTTTTATCAGCTAAGGTCCTCTTCGTTCCTTGACCAGGGACATTCCGCTTTAAGGTAAGCGTCCATAGTTCCGCATTGTACGTAAGGATTAATCAGGTTTAATGAGGTAGAAATCTTGTTTTATCAGCTAAGATCCTCTTCGTTCCTTGACCAGGGACATTCCGCTTTAAGGTAAGCGTATCGGACGCATCGCATCAAACGGATCGCAGTATTCTTTCCATAGAAAGTAATACAAGTGCGTCCACTGTTCCGCATCGTACGGATCGCACGAATCTACCCGTTGGCAATGCCGATGCTCCGATGCGTACCGATGACGACATACGGAATATGGTATTTGCTAGTAGTTGCGTCGGCAAATCCGATCGCTGCGACGACTGTGGACGAGCTGTAAACAATAATCCGTTTGATGCGATACGTACGATGCGGAAATGTGGACGCCTACCTTTAGTCATGCTGGTTTCCGTTTGTTGCCGCCATTTATGCGTAAGCGAGCATCTAAAGAATACATGAGCGGCTGTATCTTTCTCTCCTCGTCTATGACTCTTAAGGTCACCAAGTGCTCCACCGTGTTATTTCGTTCTTGATTTCATTCCTGAGGCGACCATCTTGGACAGGACTGGTTAGACAAGTTTAGTTAGGTCAGACTAGACTACTAGATTAGACTAGACTAACTAGACTAGACAGACTAGGTTGGCCAGTCTTGTTTGTTTACTATTGTCTGTCTATTCTTTTCTGTTCAGCATTGTGTGTCTATTTTTGTCCCTCGGTTCTTCTCTCTAGTCTTGCATAGTTTTGTAATAAAAACCATACGGACCCACGTGTTTAGGAACATTACGCTCCCTTGGTCCCACGGTTATCATGCGATAGCCAATAATTCTTATAGTTAATTACCATTACGACATCCACCCATCCTAATAAAACCCCTTCAAACGACACGTGATTTTAAGGACATTCTAACTCTCGGTCCCACGCTTAAAAGATTTGAAGTCTTTTAGATGATAATCACGTGCATGAATTTGTATCTCCCACGGATATTTTCTATTATCCGAAATGAAATTCTCGGAGAGACACTTAAAACATAAAAACGTCCCCACCAAAATAATCATGTAAACTAGATTGTTAGTGCCTTTGGGAACCTTTTTAGTTATTTCTGTAAATATATTATACAAGCGCTACGACTTACCTCCTAAGCTCAAACGACGCTAAAGTCGCATAGGGGAGGAGTAAAGTAGGAGGAGTATCCTCATATTTAATTAAAGGGTATGCACAAACCCCCTCGGAATACCACTGGGTTGATATAAATATCTCAACCCGGTCTAGTTTAAGTTTAGTTGTTAAGTATTGTTAACTGGTCTTAGTTGTAGGCTTAATATAATATAATATTTAGTTATAAATATATTAACTTTATTCAGTCTACTTCTTCGTGCCTTACGAATACCAGACCACAGAAGCAACAAGATCCCGAGATAGGTAAAACTATCTCAGTGTCCGAAGAATTGCAGATCGTTCTTCACAACATTGATTTTTGGCGAGGGTTGGAATGTCCCTAAAATCACGTGTGGCTTGAAGGGGTTTTATTACGACGGGTGGATGTCGTAATGGTAATTAACTATAAGAATTATTGGCTATCGCATGATAACCGTGGGACCAAGGGAGCGTAAAGGAATGTTCCTAAACACGTGGGTCGGTATGGTTTTTATTACAACAATTTTATCTGATTAATCTTTTTTGTCTAATATTATTTACAGCTGATAGTATAATTATGTGCATGCATTTGGTGATGAAAGTAACATTTCATAATAAATCAAATTCAGCAAATTTAGTAATTTTTTCTAATTGCAGTTAGTATTTTTCGGTCGGTAATCGCGCTGACCTTTACGTGATAAGTGATGGTTTAATAACATTGCTTTCAAAGTTTCTAATAATTCTCCGTGGTTTGAAGTGGCGTGTGTATGAAAGAGATAGGGCCGTTAACGCGTCTCCGCGAGTGTGGGAGGAGGAGATTGTGCAATTTACGGCGCATTCTAATTACTTTCTTCTTGTTCTATTAGCAAGGGCATAGGGCAACGCAAATTGCAAAAGCAATCAAATAGAATGTATCCGATATTTTATCAATGTGGGAATTATTGCATTTGTTTCTCAATTAGTTCGTTTTTCTTCGCACGTTCACTTTTAATACACAATCGTTATTAATCTAATGTCGAATTTAATTTGCAACTTGTTAGAAAAATATTTGTTTTATAGGCTATTTCTACATTCAATCATTTAATAATGAAGCAATCCAGCTTAATTCTTAAATAACGAACGCACTATAATTTGATAAACTTAATATAGTCGGAACACATCCTGAATATAAAATAATAAATATATTTAACCTTTCCAAAGCTCTATAATCTTATTGAGTCTTTTTAAGACTACCAGACTCATGTGTACTCATTACACCAGTAATATTATAGAGCTCCGGAAAGGTTGAATATATTTAAAAATTCCGGCTGTGTTCCGATTTTATTAAGTTTATATGATTATCTATAGTGTAATATGATTTTACCAATACTACACTATAACTGTGTGCTGCTGTCAATGAAGTTATTATAGCGGGGATGATCGCCAACATTCGCTCGTCTTGTCGCGTAGTTTCTGCGTGCCCAAAATGATTTCGCTGCTCTTTACCGTTTCGCGGATATGGCACCAAGAAGAAGAAGAACACTATAATTTGATTAGTTCATTAATTTGAACAATTTACATTTAATACTGATCCTATACCCAAAGTAATAATGACCAGCAACAAATTAAAACATATCTGACCGTTGTTACTAGTCCATTTCTTAACCCCTTAACATACAATGACGTCTCTAACACGTCATGTATATGTGATAAGTTTACGTGTAAATGGACACGTCAACGCGTCAAGTGGTTAAATTATAACTAATGCAACTGAAAATTTAGATTACCTACCTTAGCGTTGGTTTAGATTGACTTCCATTGCTTTAAAACATTAACATAAACGGTTAATTCAGGAACAAATTAAGACTAATTTGACTCGTGTATTCAGTTTAGTTCTCATTAATCGAAAAATCGTTAAAACACCGCATTAAAGTTTATGGAGCAGTTAAACTAATTTTCAGTTAGAAACAAAGTACTTAACATATTCTAAATTAGTTTGCGTTAGTTTACGACTGAATAATAACATGAGACACAGAAAACTGTCATACTTTGGCCATATCATGAGAAACAGCAACAGATATAGGCTACTTCAACTCATCATGCAGGGAAAAATCGAGGGGAAGAGGTCACAGGGAAGACGACGGATCTCCTGGTTGAAGAATCTGCGACAATGGACCGGAAGAACATCGGTTGACTTGTTCAGATCGGCTGTGGATCGAATCCGATGGGCCATATTGATCGCCAACGTCCACTGAGGATATGGCACAATAAGAAGAAAAGAAGAATAACATGAACATCATCAGAGTTTTCGAAACGGTTTTTTTTTCTAAGATGGGGTTGTTAGCCGCAAGCTAAACCCCCTTATCGGAGAGCCATCTCTCCCGCTCTCGTTCGCCCTGACCTCGCCTTCCATCCGGATTGCTTACCGCATATCAGGTTACTCAGATTACCAGGGCTCACCACGTGGAGGTGAGAGTCGGAATAGGGTAGGAGAGGCTATGCTACAATCTCTTCCTGTGCGGTTGTCGTGCGGTGCGCATGAACTACCCTTGAACCCCAATAGCATGAACAAGTTAAGACTAAAGGCCGATTATCATATACGCGACACTAGCTTCGCGGCATCCCCAGTCAAATAATGATTACATTGTTTTAAATAGGCACATCGCGCAGCTGTCGCGTAGCCATAGTGAGAACGTGCCCATTTAAAACAATGTAAACATTATTTGACAGGGGCTGTCGCGTAACTAGTGTCGCGTATATGAGAATCGGCCTTTATTCTAGCTTCACGCATTCTCAAGCAATTTCAAAATAATCTCTAGATTTCAATACGTCTAAAGCTTGTCGCACACTGCATCCGCTCCACTCAGCTCATATCAGATCCGATCGGGTCCGCTCCTCTCAGCTCCGTCATTTTTCCACATATTGCATCCGCTCGGCTACGTCACTTTTCCACACACTCAATCCCCTCCCACCTCTCAACCGGGAGAGTTAAATATGTGCTGCCATCCTGGTTGCATAAATGCCTTAGCGCATATATGAAAACGTTAGTGTTGCGCCTGCGTGAACCATCCGCCAGCATCCGACCTCCGGCCTAGTATTCTTCACAAACAGAGGACAAACGGAGCATACGCAGTATGTGCGTTTCTATTCAAATACACGGGTTCTATATTTTTCTGGGCTGAAAGGCTGAGCTGAGCGGAGACGAGCGGACCCAGTGTGCAACAAGCCTAATTGTTATAGAACTCCGGTTGAAAGATTGTATATATTTATATATTCAGGCTGTGTTTCGACTGTATAAAGTTTCTTCTTCTTGATTAAGGACTTTGTCCTGTGTTGTACTGCTGTCTATGTGCTCATCCACGTTGAGTCGCGGGCGCGGTGGCGGGCGCGGTCACGAAATATTAAACATATGGCGTAATATCGAAGTGTTCACTTACGAAACGCACGTGTGGTGTAAGTAGCGGGCAAGCTAACGACTGGCGCGCGCGACGCGCTTGCGGCAATATCAAACGCGCGAGATGTTTGTGTGTGTTCACGTCGAACTAGCGGCGGAACGCGCGATTCACTCGCGACGTCAGTCAAGTTCAACCAGTACGAACTTATCGCTAGAAACGATAGCATGTTTTCATCATGTCTTTCAATACAGAAGAGTTTATTAGCTTAGTATACTAACTTAAACTTAAGCTAGTATACTAACCTGACAACAGTTCACACTCGTGCAAAAGCCTGGCGGCCAATGTGAACACGAACTCGCCACGTCTACCGCGCCCGCACCCGCACCCGCGCGTTCTAACGTGAACAAACACTATTCCTCTTGCGATCCTGACGTCCAGGACTCCTTCCCTCTCTGGGGCGGGCGGCCTGGGGGTCTTCCCCATGTGTATTAAGTTTGTATGTACTCTACTTAGTCTAGATTCAAATAATTATATTGATAATCATATTTATTGCACCATGAAAATGTAACCAAAGGCTACCGACCTCTAGGTGTCATTTTAGATTTATTTTCTTTAATAGTTAAATGAATTTCGTTAATGTTTAAACTAGTTTCGTTTATAGTTAATATCATTCGGTCTCTTCTAGCTAGCTTAGTTCTTAAAATTTGACTAGATTGTAGATTACCGAAATCTACAATCTAGTCACATTTTAAGAACTAAGCTAGCTAGAAGATGGGTAAGTATAGATTGGAGGAAGACGGTGGGGTATATTGGATCTAGAAAGGTTGCTGTACAAGTCACCACCGAGGTGACTTGTACAGCAACCTTTCTAGATCCATTATACCCCACCGTCTTCCTCTAATCTATACTTACCCATTTAGAGCGCCTCCTCTAATCCTGATTCATTTAGGAATCTCAAGATCTGGGTGAGATTCAAGGATTGCAACTCCTCTTCGTTCAAGCAGTGTGCTCCAAGGTACATTTGTCTTGTGGGTGATACGCGGTAGAATAAATATCACTCACGAATTACAGAGCAATTTATTTATAATCGCATAATATGCAAATATACAAAAGATACAAACGAGACTTCTAGTTTTCACCAATCGATTCAGCGTTCCAAAATTAGTCGGGCACACAATTAGTGTGCCAACGTAGTTGTTAATTACATAACTAAACTAACGTAGACACTACAATATTCCGTAGGAAGTTTTCAGTTAGAAAATATCATCGAGACGGGGAGTCTGGACCGCGGCAACAACAAATTACAAATAAACAAGTTTTATATATTTCTTCGCTGTACACCATCTCGCATTTCCGACTGATTTTACGCTGTCATAACTTTTTAAAGGCTCACCACAGAGACTTCTAGTCTTCAGCAATCAATTCAGCGTCCCAAAATTAGTCGGAGAACGTATATAATATTCCGTGGAAAGCTTTAAGTTAAGAAATACCATCGACGCGGGAAGTCTCGACCACGGAAACGACGAAATGCGAGAAAATCGATATTTTCAAAATCGTTATTTTTTTAGTCACAGCAAAATTTAAAAACGTTTCTGATAGCACTTTTGCTGCTGATTACAGATATGCAAATTATATTTCGCTAGCTCTTTCGGTTCACTTTCGCCTGCAAAAATTGAAGAAATTTTTATGAAATTTCGGCGCTGAAGTGCAGATTTCGGAAAGTAGTGAATTTATCCCGGACAGTCTTAGTGTATCCGTAGGAAAATGACCTTCTGAAAACGATGCCGCAATCCGTTTTTAATTATCTGCAACCGTTTCCGAGATATCTACTTAGTAAATCGAGAATGGGGAAAATTTCAGTTTGAAATTTATCGACGAATTATTGAATATTTTCAGACAATTTACACATCGACTTGTTCGTCTTGTCGTGTAGTTTCTGTGTGGCGAAAATGATTTCGATGCTCTTTACCGTTTTTGAAAAAATCGAAAAAAACTGAAAAAGCATGTATTTTTCGAACGAAATGATGGAATTTTTTAGTCGAAATGTTTTTTGCAATTTTTTTTCTTGATTTCTTTTTTGTTACACGAAGGCAATCGAAGTGCTGAAAACGGTTTTCCAGTTTGTTTCTCTCTAAAGTTACAAATAAATAAATTTTATAACTTTTTTCGCTGTACACAATCACACATTTCCTACTGATTTGACACTGTAATAACTTTTGAACCGCTCACCACAGAGACTTCTAGTCTTCACCAATCGCTTCAGCGTCCCAAAATTAGTCGGAGAACGTATATAATATTCCCTGGGAAGCTTTCACTTAAGAAATACCATCGACTCGGGAAGTCTAGACCGCGGAAACAACGAAATGGGAGAAAATCGATTTTCTCAAAATCGTTATTTTTTGAGCCACAGCAAAATTTAAAAACGTTTCTGATAGCATTTTTGCTGCTGATTACAGATATGCAAATTATATTTCGCTAGCTCTTTCGATTCACTTTCGCCTGCAAAAATTTTAGAAATTTTTATGAAATTTCGGCGCTCTAGTGGAGATCTCGGAAAGTCGAAAATTACCCGCGAACAATCTTAGTGTATCCATAGGAAAATGACCTTCTGAAGACGATGCCGCAATCCGTTTTTAATTATCTACAACCGTTTCCGATATATCTACTTAGCAAATCGAAAATCGGCTAAATTTCGGTTTGAAATTTATCGACGAATTATTGAATATTTCTAGACAATTTACGCATCGACTTGTTCGTCTTGTCGTGTAGTTTCTGTGTGCCCAAAATGATTTCGCTGCTCTTTACCGTTTTCGAAAAAATTGAGAAAAACCGAAAAAGCATGTATTTTTCGAACGAAATGATGGAAAATTTTTGTCGAAATTTTTTTTGCAAATTTTTTTCGTGATTTTTTTTTGGTTACACGAAAGAAATCGAAGAGTTGAAAACGGTTTTCCAGTTTATTTCGCTCTAAAGTTACAAATAAACAAATTTTATAATTTTTTTCGCTGTACACAATCACACATTTCCTACTAATTTGACGTCATAACTTTTGAACCGCTCACCACAGAAACTTCTAGTCTTCACCAATCGATTCAGCGTCCCAAAATTAGTCGGAGAACGTATATAATATTCCCTGGGAAGCTTTCACTTAAGAAATACCATCGACTCGGGAAGTCTAGACCGCGGAGACAACGAAATGCGAGAAAATCGATTTTTTCAAAATCGTTATTTTTTGAGTCACAGCAAAATTTAAAAACGTCTCTGAAAGCATTTTTGCTGCTGATTACAAATATGCAATTTATATCTCGCTAGCTTTTTCGGTTCACTTTCGCTTGCAAAAATTGAAGAAATTTTTATGAAATTTCGGCGCTCTAGTGGAGATCTCGGAAAGTCGTAAATTACCCGCGGACAATCTTAGTGTATCCATAGGAAAATGACCTTCTGAAGACGATGCCGCAATCCGTTTTCAACTATCTACAAGCGTTTCCGATATATCTACTTGGCAAATCGAGAATCGTGTAAATTTCAGTTTGAAATTTATCGACGAATTATTGAATATTTCTAGACAATTTACACATCGACTTGTTCGTCTTGTCGTGTAGTTTCTGTGTGCCCAAAATGATTTTGCTGCTCTTTACCGTTTTCGAAAAAATCGAGAAAAACCGAAGAAGCATGTATTTTTCGAACGAAATGATGAAAAATTTTTGTCGAAATTTTTTTTGCAAATTTTTTTCGTGATTTTTTTTTGGTTACACGAAAGAAATCGAAGAGCTGAAAACGGTTTTACAGTTTATTTCGCTCTAAAGTTACAAATAAACAAATTTTATAATTTTTTTCGCTGTACACAATCACACATTTCCTACTAATTTGACGCTGTCATAACTTTTGAACCGCTCACCACAGAAACTTCTAGTCTTCACCAATCGATTCAGCGTCCCAAAATTAGTCTGAGAACGTATATAATATTCCCTGGGAAGCTTTCAGTTAAGAAATACCATCGACTCGGGAAGTCTAAACCGCGAAAACGACGAAATGCGAGAAAATCGATTTTTTCAAAATCGTTATTTTTTGAGTCACAGCAAAATTTAAAAACGTTTCTGAAAGCATTTTTGCTGCTGATTACAGATATGCAATTTATATCTCGCTAGCTCTTTCGGTTCACTTTCGCCTGCAAAAATTTAAGAAATTTTTATGAAATTTCGGCGCTCTAGTGGAGATTTCGGAAAGTCGTGAATTTCCAGCGGACAATCTTAGTGTACCCATAGGAAAATGACCTTCTGAAAACGATGCCGCAATCAGTTTTTAATTGCCTGCATCCGTTTCCGAGATATCTATTTAGCAAATCGAGAATCGGGTAAATTTCAGTTTGAAATTTATTGACGAACTATTGAATATTTCCAGACAATTTATACATCGACTTATTCGTCTTGTCGTGAAGTTTCTGTGTACCCAAAATGATTTCGCTGCTCTTTAATGTTTTCGAAAAAATCGAAAAAAACCAAAAATGTATGTATTTTTCGAACGAAATGATGGAATTTTTTTGTCGAAAATTTGTTTGCAATTTTTTTTCGTGATTTCTTTTTGGTTACACGAAGGAATCGAAGTGCTGAAAACGGGTTTTCATTTTATTTCGCTCTAAAGTTAAAAATAAACAAATATATATATATATTTTTTCGCTGTACAGAATCAAATATTTCCTACTGATTTCACGCTATCAGAACTTTTGAACCGCTATTACGGAGCTATGAATGTTGCCTTCGTCCCGGTCCTCTTTTACCTTCGCCCCGGTCTTCTTTTACCTTCGCCCCGGTCCTCTTCTACCTTCGTCCTGGACCTCTTTTACCGTCGCCCCGGTCTTCTTTTACCTTCGCCCCGGTCCTCTTCTACCTTCGTCCTGGACCTCTTTTACCTTCGCCCCGGTCCTCTTTTACCTTCGTCCCGGTCCTATTTTACCTTCGTCGCGGTCCTCTTTTACCTTCGTCCCGGTCCTTTTTTACCTTCGATTTTGCCCATAAGTATAGTTTTCAGCAGTCTGTATCTGGTACCTTGCAGCATACGCCCCAAGTATGATGTTTTTATTTGCTTTACAATATCCAATAGCTGTCGATGCGTATTTGTTTTTTGTAAAACCTGCTCGTTTGATGCGTGGTCTACCCAGAAAATCATTCTCAGAATGCACAATTCTATAGTTAAATCGCCAATTTATAAATTGGTGAACTTTAACAATTCTTATTTGTTGATTTTACGCTTTATTTGGGCTAATAATTATATTTCAAATTAGTAGAGAGAAAAACAAGAAGGAAATTTAAATTTTTTTGATTTGAAATCATTTGTTAAATTATTTGGAAACATTTTTGAGAAATTAGGAAGAATTTTGTGATTAAATTGTTTACCATTTCTTCGTTATGTTCCTTTAAAGGCTGTAATAATAATGGAAATTGGAGAACGCTGTTCTAGTTGCGCAATTCTAATTGAAATTAATGCGAATCGTTCGAGGAATCGAATACAAATCGTTTTTACGAAGAATTGGTTAAACATATTGACACAGATTTCGCTGTAATTGTTTAAAGATTCTTCAATAATCATCTAACAAATAAATTCGAAATTTGCAACAAATTGCGATAATCAAAATTGAAATTAAAATTTATTAGACAAAGCTCTAGAAATAAAGTCGCCAATAAATTGTCGTGTCCCGGGCGTCAGTTATGTTCGCTAAGACATTATCTTATCCCATCTATTCTTATTCGCCTAAGTTTATTCTACTTTTATCGCTATAGCCTGTTTATGCTACTCTTATTCAAACGATTCCACACTTATTTATTTAATCGTAATCGAACTATTCTAATCTTATTTATCTAATCTTATTCACCCAATAAAAATATACATACTAATATAATTATAATTAGGACAAAACTAGACTTGTCTGTTTAGTCTTGTCTGTCTAGTCTTGTCTGTCTAGCCTTGTCTGTCTAGTCTTGTCTGTCTAGACTTGCCCGTCTAGTCTTGTCAATCTAGTCTTGTCTGTTTAGTTTTGTCTGTCTAGTCTTGCCCGTCTAGTCTTGTCAATCTAGTCTTGTCTGTTTAGTTTTGTCTGTCTAGTCTTGCCCGTCTAGTCTTGTCAATCTAGTCTTGTCCGTTTAGTTTTGTCTGTCTAGTCTTATCCGCCTAGACTTATCTGTCTTCATTTATTTATTTAATTGAATTATAATGTATTTGACTAAAATTATTATTGCACAATGAGGTTGTAGAACATTCGTGTAGCCTTATACAGTCCTTCAATTTGAATTCTAACGCCGCGCCGCTTCAAACTAATATCTCATCCAATTCGATATGCAAAAACACTTTAATGTTGTTTTTTGATGAGAGGTCATATTTATTATGTAGATTTAGTGCCGCAGTTAAAAGGCAATTAGAACAAACTCGGTTAAGTACCCATTTTTAATAATACAGCCTACACTGTGTAGTTAGCCTAAATAACACGTAACATATTTCAACTTTAACAATCAGAATTAGATTAAGACATTTTTAAGTTTTTAATATACACAAGCAAAATCATAGACAGGTGAGACTAAACGAATAAGACTCGAGTCGTGTATGTTGTCAACTACACTGCCGAAGAGGACGGACAGACAAGACTAGACAGACAAGACTAGACAAGACTAGACAAGACTAGACAAGACTAGACAAGACTAGACAAGACTAGACAAGACTAGACAAGACTAGACAAGACTAGACAAGACTAGACAAGACTAGACAAGACAAGACTAGACAAGACTAGACAAGACTAGACAAGACTAGACAAGACTAGACAAGACTTGACAAGACTAGACAAGACTAGACAAGACTAGACAAGACTAGACAAGACTAGACAAGACTAGACAAGACTAGACAAGACTAGACAAGACTAGACAAGACTAGACAAGACTAGACAAGACTAGACAAGACTAGACAAGACTAGACAAGACTAGACAAGACTAGACAAGACTAGACAAGACTAGACAAGACTAGACAAGACTAGACAAGACTAGACAAGACTAGACAAGACTAGACAAGACTAGACAAGACTAGACAAGACTAGACAAGACTAGACAAGACTAGACAAGACTAGACAAGACTAGACAAGACTAGACAAGACTAGACAAGACTAGACAAGACTAGACAAGACTAGACAAGACTAGACAAGACTAGACAAGACTAGACAAGACTAGACAAGACTAGACAAGACTAGACAAGACTAGACAAGACTAGACAAGACTAGACAAGACTAGACAAGACTAGACAAGACTAGACAAGACTAGACAAGACTAGACAAGACTAGACAAGACTAGACAAGACTAGACAAGACTAGACAAGACTAGACAAGACTAGACAAGACTAGACAAGACTAGACAAGACTAGACAAGACTAGACTAGACAGACAAGACTAGACAGACAAGACTAGACAGACAAGACTAGACAGACAAGACTAGACAGACAAGACTAGACAGACAAGACTAGACAGACAAGACTAGACAGACAAGACTAGACAGACAAGACTAGACAGACAAGACTAGACAGACAAGACTAGACAGACAAGACTAGACAGACAAGACTAGACAGACAAGACTAGACAGACAAGACTAGACAGACAAGACTAGACAGACAAGACTAGACAGACAAGACTAGACAGACAAGACTAGACAGACAAGACTAGACAGACAAGACTAGACAGACAAGACTAGACAGACAAGACTAGACAGACAAGACTAGACAGACAAGACTAGACAGACAAGACTAGACAGACAAGACTAGACAGACAAGACTAGACAGACAAGACTAGACAGACAAGACTAGACAGACAAGACAAGAAGAGTCGGCGTCGAACGCTCAACGCGTGTGGTAGTGTGCGCTCTATTCGGAAAAACAAAAACTCTTTATTAACATCCTGCACCGACAGAAGTTATATTGTGAAACTTTTAAGTAGTAATATAGTGAAAATGTCACGACAATTAAGATCTACTGCTACGGCAGATAACCATTGTGATGTTATAATATCTTTCTTACGAAGCTCTGATTTCGCGGAGATATTAAGTGCGTCAATAAATGAGAAGTTAAACCCATTGGAAGACTATATTACGGAACTCACCTACCAAATAAACTGTCTAAGGCTCGAAAATGGTAATTTAAATGAAAAATTATCCAAAATACAATCTCAGCTGTCTCAAGCGTCCAAGGATAGCGATGATACGGTACACACGATAGGCGAGAATTCAAAAAAATCCCAGTGTCACCGAGGCTAATCTACGCGACACCGAAACCCGAAACGTTCCTCGTACAAAAAATGTTGTACAGAACGAAAGTTTAATCGTTCAGTCAGGTAGCGTACAATCAGCTGATATAGAAAAGGAGTCTGATAGAGGGAGATGGGAAACACAAAATAAATATGCGAGAAGAACACGTCGTTCAAATTTAATTATTGGCACCAATACGGAAGCTGTTGCAATAAAAGCGATCACAAAACTTGCACATCTACATGTCTCACGATTGGAACCACAATTAACAGAAAACGATGTAATAGCCTACTTGAGTGGCAAAAACTTTCACAACATTCGGTGTAAAAAGCTGACTTCCAACCGGCCCGAGGAGTATTCCTCTTTTCAGGTCTCACTACCATTGGAAAACCTAGAAGACATTAAGAAACCAAATATATGGCCTCGTTATGCGCACGTTAACCGTTTTTTTTTAAACATGGAGAAGAACATACAAAAAAAGTTAAGACAACAGTAAGAAAATATAACTGTAACAATCAAGATGCTTTACAAAGAAACCATAATCTGTTATTATATTTGAATATACAAAGTTTAAAACAAAAAAATAGTGAGATTGAAATTTTAACCTCAGATCTGAAACCAGATTTTTTATGCTTAGCCGAGACATGGTTAAACGATAGAATACAAGTGCGAATCGAAAATTACTCACTTATTAGTTCATTCTGCCGTACGAACGCCATTGGGGGCGGTGTAGCAATTTGGGCCAATGAAAAGCTAAGCTGTGAAAAAATCTTAAATCTTGTCTCAATCGAAAAACAAATCGAAATATGTGGGATACAGTGCAGGTATTCAGAAAAGAAAGTAGTAATGATATGCATTTACAGACCACCGGCAGGATGCTTTACCACATTTATGACGCTTCTAGAAACCAATATGGACAATCTTCACAATGCCCAGGATGAGTTAATAATAGTAGGGGACTTCAACATCCACTTTGAATCCGACTCTAGAGAAAAAAGTAATTTATTACATTTAATGCAGTCCTTTGGGCTAGATTATAAAGTTATGGTCCCTACAAGGGAAACGAAAACATCAAAAAGCATAATTGATAATATATTTGTGAAAAGAAATTTGCCTGCTACCGTCACGGTAGGAGATAACACTATATCTGATCATAACTTTATTTTGGTTTCTATACCCCTAAATGTCCTGATTCTTAAAAAAAATATACAAAACTATTATTATTCTAGAATTTTGAGTGCAACCAATAAAGAAAAATTTCACAGAGCCATAACTGAAGAAACATGGGAGAGCAGGTCTTCATTAGAAGATTGCAACCAAAAAACGATAGAATTTATAAAGACATTGCAATTTCACTTCTTTAACTCCTTTCCGCTGAAGAGAGTAAAATGTACACCTAAAACATGGATAACAGAAGAAATTAGAAAATCTAGCATTCAACTAAAAGACTTATATCTCCTACAGAAAGATTTCCCGATATTGGCAGCAAAATATGCTTCTGACAAAAATAAACATCAAAGATTGGTAAAACAAATTAAACGAAGCTTCTATAATGATAGAATAGAGAATGCAACCAATAAACAGAAGGCTTTGTGGAGCATAATCAGCGAAATATCTAATAAATCTACAAAAAAAAACTCAATAACGATTATGGAACATGGAAAGACCATATCTAACGAATCTGAATTAGCAACAACATTTAATAACTTCTTTAAAAATGCACCAGCACAGGTGACTAAAAATATAATCCCCAGCAAAATTTCAAATGGCCATGTTCCAACTATTAACAACAGTATGTATCTTAAAGAGTTTACGTGTACAGAAGTATTGGATATCATTCACAAATTAAAAAATAAAAAATCTGCCGGATCTGATGAGCTGCCTTGTAATATTATTAAAGAATTTGGGGCAGAATTAATCGACCCATTGACAGACATTGTAAATACTTCCTTTAGCAGCGAAATATTTCCGGATATATTAAAAAGAACAATAATTATGCCAATACACAAAAAGGGAGACAAAACCGCTGTTAATAACTACAGACCAGTAGCAATGATTTCGGTCATAGCTAAGATAATTGAATATTGCATGGAAACAAGGTTATTATCATTCCTAGCAAAATACGAACTAATCCCTACACAACAGCATGGCTTTTGTAAAGACAAGTCAACAACAACTGCAATTGAACAACTCTACACTAGAATCATTAATGAAGTAGATGAGGGAAACTGTCCTATAGGCATATTCTGCGATTTGTCAAAGGCGTTTGACTGCGTTTCGCAAACGAAATTATTGGAAAAACTGAATCTTTGTGGAATAAGAGGGAAAGCGGAAAGATGGTTCCAGTCATATATATCCAACAGATATCAATATGTGAAAGTTGGAAAGGCCACTTCGAAGGTAACATCTATCTCGATTGGGGTCCCACAGGGAACAATTTTAGCGCCGACACTTTTTTCCATCTACATTGCGGACCTTATATATTATATCGGAGCCGACGTTTGCACTATGTACGCTGACGATATCAGTGTAACAATTTCTGGTCCAAATATACAAGGGACAGAACAAGCTGCAAACAATTTACTAGCAAAAATGTATAAATGGTTCACTGCCAATAATTTATATTTAAACCTAGAGAAAACTAAATATATTTGTTTCCAAACAAATAGGGCGAAATATAAACATGACATTGATCTCAAAATCAATAATTCTATAATAGAAAGAACTAGGAATATTAAGTTCCTTGGAGTATTCCTGGAAGAACATCTAAAATGGGAAGTGATGACGGATGCAATCACAGCAAAACTAAATGGGAAAGCATACTTGCTAAGAAATGTGCGTGATTTAATTGGAAAATCGGTTTTAATGAAGGTGTATCATGCGGAAGTGGAGTGTATCCTAACCTATGGAATTTTAGTTTGGGGGTCATCTCCACTCACAAAAAGAGTTTTAATAGCTCAAAAAAGAATTATTCGAATTATTACAGGAATTAATGTGAACCAGTCGTGCAAGCCAGAATTTATAAAATTAAATATTTTAACTGTTCCGTCAATTTACCTGTGGGAGGTGGCATGTCATATCTTCAAAAATAGACATACATTTCTTACAAATAAAGACATTCATAGTGTTAACACACGAAATGCGTCCAATCTTCGTACCAAAAAGAGCAATCTTACTCTATGTAGTGCAGCGCCTAGTCGACTAGGTGTTAAAATATTCAATAATCTGCCAAATCGATTGAAAGAAGAAAAGTCCTACAAATTGTTTCGGAAAGCAACTAAAGAATTCTTCATAAACAATTGTTATTACTCCACACATGAATTTTTTAATCAGTGTTAATCCATTTAAGAACTATAATTTATAATTTATTTTCATTAAGTACTGTTTATTACTTCTTTTATTATGTAATTAGTAAGACTTAACCTATCTGTTTATTCTATTGTTATTTTTTACTTTTGCATAATGTTACTTGACTTATCTTATATGTATATTGTACATCGCAAGATAAATAAATGATTTGATTTTGATTTTGATTTTGACTAGACAGACAAGACTAGACAGACAAGACTAGACAGACAAGACTGGACAGACAAGACTAGACAGACAAGACTAGACAGACAAGACTAGACAGACAAGACTAGACAGACAAGACTAGACAGACAAGACTAGACAGACAAGACTAGACAGACAAGACTAGACAGACAAGACTAGACAGACAAGACTAGACAGACAAGACTAGACAGACAAGACTAGACAGACAAGACTAGACAGACAAGACTAGACAGACAAGACTAGACAGACAAGACTAGACAGACAAGACTAGACAGACAAGACTAGACAGACAAGACTAGACAGACAAGACTAGACAGACAAGACTAGACAGACAAGACTAGACAGACAAGACTAGACAGACAAGACTAGACAGACAAGACTAGACAGACAAGACTAGACAGACAAGACTAGACAGACAAGACTAGACAGACAAGACTAGACAGACAAGACTAGACAGACAAGACTAGACAGACAAGACTAGACAGACAAGACTAGACAGACAAGACTAGACAGACAAGACTAGACAGACAAGACTAGACAGACAAGACTAGACAGACAAGACTAGACAGACAAGACTAGACAGACAAGACTAGACAGACAAGACTAGACAGACAAGACTAGACAGACAAGACTAGACAGACAAGACTAGACAGACAAGACTAGACAGACAAGACTAGACAGACAAGACTAGACAGACAAGACTAGACAGACAAGACTAGACAGACAAGACTAGACAGACAAGACTAGACAGACAAGACTAGACAGACAAGACTAGACAGACAAGACTAGACAGACAAGACTAGACAGACAAGACTAGACAGACAAGACTAGACAGACAAGACTAGACAGACAAGACTAGACAGACAAGACTAGACAGACAAGACTAGACAGACAAGACTAGACAGACAAGACTAGACAGACAAGACTAGACAGACAAGACTAGACAGACAAGACTAGACAGACAAGACTAGACAGACAAGACTAGACAGACAAGACTAGACAGACAAGACTAGACAGACAAGACTAGACAGACAAGACTAGACAGACAAGACTAGACAGACAAGACTAGACAGACAAGACTAGACAGACAAGACTAGACAGACAAGACTAGACAGACAAGACTAGACAGACAAGACTAGACAGACAAGACTAGACAGACAAGACTAGACAGACAAGACTAGACAGACAAGACTAGACAGACAAGACTAGACAGACAAGACTAGACAGACAAGACTAGACAGACAAGACTAGACAGACAAGACTAGACAGACAAGACTAGACAGACAAGACTAGACAGACAAGACTAGACAGACAAGACTAGACAGACAAGACTAGACAGACAAGACTAGACAGACAAGACTAGACAGACAAGACTAGACAGACAAGACTAGACAGACAAGACTAGACAGACAAGACTAGACAGACAAGACTAGACAGACAAGACTAGACAGACAAGACTAGACAGACAAGACTAGACAGACAAGACTAGACAGACAAGACTAGACAGACAAGACTAGACAGACAAGACTAGACAGACAAGACTAGACAGACAAGACTAGACAGACAAGACTAGACAGACAAGACTAGACAGACAAGACTAGACAGACAAGACTAGACAGACAAGACTAGACAGACAAGACTAGACAGACAAGACTAGACAGACAAGACTAGACAGACAAGACTAGACAGACAAGACTAGACAGACAAGACTAGACAGACAAGACTAGACAGACAAGACTAGACAGACAAGACTAGACAGACAAGACTAGACAGACTAGACAGACAAGACTAGACAGACAAGACTAGACAGACAAGACTAGACAGACAAGACTAGACAGACAAGACTAGACAGACAAGACTAATACAGACAAGTACTAGACAGACAAGGACTAGACAGACAAGACTAGGACAGACAAGACTAGACAGACAAGACTAGACAGAACAAGACTAGACAGACAAGACTAGACAGACAAGACTAGACAGACAAGACTAGACAGACAAGACTAGACAGACAAGACTAGACAGACAAGACTAGACAGACAAGACTAGACAGACAAGACTAGACAGACAAGACTAGACAGACAAGACTAGACAGACAAGACTAGACAGACAAGACTAGACAGACAAGACTAGACAGACAAGACTAGACAGACAAGACTAGACAGACAAGACTAGACAGACAAGACTAGACAGACAAGACTAGACAGACAAGACTAGACAGACAAGACTAGACAGACAAGACTAGACAGACAAGACTAGACAGACAAGACTAGACAGACAAGACTAGACAGACAAGACTAGACAGACAAGACTAGACAGACAAGACTAGACAGACAAGACTAGACAGACAAGACTAGACAGACAAGACTAGACAGACAAGACTAGACAGACAAGACTAGACAGACAAGACTAGACAGACAAGACTAGACAGACAAGACTAGACAGACAAGACTAGACAGACAAGACTAGACAGACAAGACTAGACAGACAAGACTAGACAGACAAGACTAGACAGACAAGACTAGACAGACAAGACTAGACAGACAAGACTAGACAGACAAGACTAGACAGACAAGACTAGACAGACAAGACTAGACAGACAAGACTAGACAGACAAGACTAGACAGACAAGACTAGACAGACAAGACTAGACAGACAAGACTAGACAGACAAGACTAGACAGACAAGACTAGACAGACAAGACTAGACAGACAAGACTAGACAGACAAGACTAGACAGACAAGACTAGACAGACAAGACTAGACAGACAAGACTAGACAGACAAGACTAGACAGACAAGACTAGACAGACAAGACTAGACAGACAAGACTAGACAGACAAGACTAGACAGACAAGACTAGACAGACAAGACTAGACAGACAAGACTAGACAGACAAGACTAGACAGACAAGACTAGACAGACAAGACTAGACAGACAAGACTAGACAGACAAGACTAGACAGACAAGACTAGACAGACAAGACTAGACAGACAAGACTAGACAGACAAGACTAGACAGACAAGACTAGACAGACAAGACTAGACAGACAAGACTAGACAGACAAGACTAGACAGACAAGACTAGACAGACAAGACTAGACAGACAAGACTAGACAGACAAGACTAGACAGACAAGACTAGACAGACAAGACTAGACAGACAAGACTAGACAGACAAGACTAGACAGACAAGACTAGACAGACAAGACTAGACAGACAAGACTAGACAGACAAGACTAGACAGACAAGACTAGACAGACAAGACTAGACAGACAAGACTAGACAGACAAGACTAGACAGACAAGACTAGACAGACAAGACTAGACAGACAAGACTAGACAGACAAGACTAGACAGACAAGACTAGACAGACAAGACTAGACAGACAAGACTAGACAGACAAGACTAGACAGACAAGACTAGACAGACAAGACTAGACAGACAAGACTAGACAGACAAGACTAGACAGACAAGACTAGACAGACAAGACTAGACAGACAAGACTAGACAGACAAGACTAGACAGACAAGACTAGACAGACAAGACTAGACAGACAAGACTAGACAGACAAGACTAGACAGACAAGACTAGACAGACAAGACTAGACAGACAAGACTAGACAGACAAGACTAGACAGACAAGACTAGACAGACAAGACTAGACAGACAAGACTAGACAGACAAGACTAGACAGACAAGACTAGACAGACAAGACTAGACAGACAAGACTAGACAGACAAGACTAGACAGACAAGACTAGACAGACAAGACTAGACAGACAAGACTAGACAGACAAGACTAGACAGACAAGACTAGACAGACAAGACTAGACAGACAAGACTAGACAGACAAGACTAGACAGACAAGACTAGACAGACAAGACTAGACAGACAAGACTAGACAGACAAGACTAGACAGACAAGACTAGACAGACAAGACTAGACAGACAAGACTAGACAGACAAGACTAGACAGACAAGACTAGACAGACAAGACTAGACAGACAAGACTAGACAGACAAGACTAGACAGACAAGACTAGACAGACAAGACTAGACAGACAAGACTAGACAGACAAGACTAGACAGACAAGACTAGACAGACAAGACTAGACAGACAAGACTAGACAGACAAGACTAGACAGACAAGACTAGACAGACAAGACTAGACAGACAAGACTAGACAGACAAGACTAGACAGACAAGACTAGACAGACAAGACTAGACAGACAAGACTAGACAGACAAGACTAGACAGACAAGACTAGACAGACAAGACTAGACAGACAAGACTAGACAGACAAGACTAGACAGACAAGACTAGACAGACAAGACTAGACAGACAAGACTAGACAGACAAGACTAGACAGACAAGACTAGACAGACAAGACTAGACAGACAAGACTAGACAGACAAGACTAGACAGACAAGACTAGACAGACAAGACTAGACAGACAAGACTAGACAGACAAGACTAGACAGACAAGACTAGACAGACAAGACTAGACAGACAAGACTAGACAGACAAGACTAGACAGACAAGACTAGACAGACAAGACTAGACAGACAAGACTAGACAGACAAGACTAGACAGACAAGACTAGACAGACAAGACTAGACAGACAAGACTAGACAGACAAGACTAGACAGACAAGACTAGACAGACAAGACTAGACAGACAAGACTAGACAGACAAGACTAGACAGACAAGACTAGACAGACAAGACTAGACAGACAAGACTAGACAGACAAGACTAGACAGACAAGACTAGACAGACAAGACTAGACAGACAAGACTAGACAGACAAGACTAGACAGACAAGACTAGACAGACAAGACTAGACAGACAAGACTAGACAGACAAGACTAGACAGACAAGACTAGACAGACAAGACTAGACAGACAAGACTAGACAGACAAGACTAGACAGACAAGACTAGACAGACAAGACTAGACAGACAAGACTAGACAGACAAGACTAGACAGACAAGACTAGACAGACAAGACTAGACAGACAAGACTAGACAGACAAGACTAGACAGACAAGACTAGACAGACAAGACTAGACAGACAAGACTAGACAGACAAGACTAGACAGACAAGACTAGACAGACAAGACTAGACAGACAAGACTAGACAGACAAGACTAGACAGACAAGACTAGACAGACAAGACTAGACAGACAAGACTAGACAGACAAGACTAGACAGACAAGACTAGACAGACAAGACTAGACAGACAAGACTAGACAGACAAGACTAGACAGACAAGACTAGACAGACAAGACTAGACAGACAAGACTAGACAGACAAGACTAGACAGACAAGACTAGACAGACAAGACTAGACAGACAAGACTAGACAGACAAGACTAGACAGACAAGACTAGACAGACAAGACTAGACAGACAAGATCTAGACAGACAAGACTAGACAGACAAGACTAGACAGACAAGACTAGACAGACAAGACTAGACAGACAAGACTAGACAGACAAGACTAGACAGACAAGACTAGACAGACAAGACTAGACAGACAAGACTAGACAGACAAGACTAGACAGACAAGACTAGACAGACAAGACTAGACAGACAAGACTAGACAGACAAGACTAGACAGACAAGACTAG